>JASSUY010036434.1:59046-81517 GCA_032466535.1 Forpus xanthops
TTTGCTTCTTTTGGTAGTTTATTTTACTTGAGGCATTGGGATTACAGGACGTTTTCTACAGTAATGTCTCTAAGTGTTTGGATAAAACTGTGTCAAAAAATTCCACTGTCATTCAGAAAGGTTCAGTCTATATCTGAGAGCATTCCGTATTCCTCCTGCATTATTCATCTAGAGACAGAACCCTGGATTGATGGGCGACTGGATGAGAATTTCTTTCTCAGCCCATCGTGGTTTGTTTCAACACCTATGTTGTTAAATCCTTCCTTTCAGTCTCTTAATTTAGTGCTGTCCCATCTTTCCCTTGGCGCTGACCTTTTCTAGCTGAGAACCTGATGCTGTCTGCAAGCTGATGAATTATAGCTGTTCTGAGTGGAAGTGACTGGGAAAGATAGGCAGGTTTATTCATGTTCTTCTCTGAACTGTTCCATAATAGTTGTGTAAGAAAATATTCCCTACAACACATGCAATTTCTCTTAGTCATTCCTTGGGGTTATTGCTTTTCTTATTGCTACTGGATTTCTTTAATCACAGATACTGTACAGGAGATAAAAGATGTCTTTCTGTGTTGATACATCAAGGATTTATAGTTGCTGTTTAAGCTGAAGCATTAGAGCAGATTTTTACTGCAAATTTAGACCTTAAGGGAAGCTAGGTGCTGAGGATTAGGTGGAGAGGAGATTGTACTTTTGGAGAAAGAATATCTCTTTTTGCTGGTACAATTCATTGTACCAGCGAAATTCACTGTACCAGAGAATTCTGATTTCCTTTAAAGCCAAGAATGTAGCAAAGCCAAAATAATATGCATTTCTGTGAAAGTTCAGAATGGGACTGAGACAGAAAAATAACTTCACCATCCTTTTGATGTCTGTGGGGATGAAGGAAGGTATTCTACTCAACCATATCCTATAATTGTGATGGCTGTCAGTGGGCTACAGTCCATTTTAAACCAGCAGTAATGAATTTGGCTTAGCATTACCTATCATTTCTAAAATCCATTTTGCTTCTTTTGTTCAGGTGAGGCAATGCTTTTTTAGCAGTTCTTCTCTTGAACTTTTGTTGAAGTATCCTACTTTTGGCAGATAAATGCCATAAAGACAGTTTTAAAAACTAGTAACCTTTTCCAGGCTACTTCCTCAAAACTTCTGTTGAATTTAAACAGCCTTGATTCACTCACTGCTAATGTGAGGGTTATGATTCAGATCTGTGTAACAGGCTTTTTTTCAAAACCATTAGCTCACTTTTGGAATTGTACTGTACAACCTTAAATAGCATATATCAGAAATACTTATATCAAGGAAATTTTGTTCTGTTTCAACCATGTCCCACTGAGTTGATGACTGTGTTCTGCATTCTATAGAAAATACTATTGCCTGTAATAAATTGTAGTTTAATATTACTGTAGCTGCTAATTGTAAGCAGGGCAACCTTTCTGTTGTGAAACAAGGAAGTTTCTGAATTCCAAGCTGATTTATGTTCTGTTTCAGTTTGGACAGAAAACTAAGCAAAATTTAGGCTGCAGTCAATACAGATTTTAAACACACAGAAGTATTTCAAAGTTATTTTTGTTAGTTTATCTACGTATACAATGTGGCTTTTATTCATTACCTTTTTTTAGGTGCTCATGAATGTACATGAGTAAAAGAATTGCCTTATTATTGATATTGCTAGTCATATCCCTGCTAATTAGAATCCCAGTTAAGTAAGTGCTAATATTTGCAGTAGCCCAAATTTACATTTACTTTTGCCTAAATTTTGTCAAAAGTTGTGTTTTGTTTCTTTGCAAGCAGCGATATTCGCATTTTTGGATCTTTTAAAAAGTAAAAGTTTACAGACAGCAATTGCAGCTAAAAGCTTTGCTTTTACATGCTGACATCCTTATTGCACTCTCAGTGATTCTTTAACCAGTGAAAATCATCCCTGGTTTTTACCTGCATCATATCAAATCCATTTTTTATTTTTTTAAGTCCACATGTTAGGAATCTTCCAGAGAACAGAAATGACAGCAGCTCTGAAGAGCCAATGACGGCTTTTCCAGACTGTTGTAGTCTGTTTAGGAAGTTTTCTGTCAGAAGACTGGGAAGTATGTGAATGGACTTCTGAGCATTTGCTGCTTTTATGGGGTGCCTGTAGAATCGGCAGGTTCAGCTATTACTGCTCTTTATTTTGGAGCCTTTTTAGTAAAGTCAGTGCTCATGTTTGTAGTGGCACCTGAAGCCTCATGTTCCTTGGTGTCTTGCTTGGTCAGTTTGCACATAGAAAATTCTGCCAATATTGCTTGTTCTTTGTTTTATGTTTAAAAAATGTTTATGTTAGTGGCTTTTAGGCTCAGATCATCTAAATTTCTCCTGAATATAGAGGAAATAGAATATAAATTTCTTCTTAATCCAGAAAATACCTAACCATGTATTGCTGAGTTTTATGCTGTTTCAAGAGGAACTCTTGAACAAGATCATTTTGAGCTAAAGTCTTTTGTCAGCTTAAGATTTGGGAAAATCTGGTCCTATGGATGAAAAATCTTGATTAATTTTTTTTATTCTTTTATACCAGCATTTGCCAAACAGGTATAGTGTAAGAAGGTGTTCTAGCTCACCTAATTCAATGTGCAGCAAGTCAGACGAATATCAGTTTAGGTACTTTCAATTCTCATGTGCAACCTCCAGATCTTAAAGCTCTTGCTGCATGAATGTGTCCCTGAAACGACCTCCTGCCCTTCTACACTTCTACTGCAGCTGTTTTCTGGGATTTCATCATTTCACACCTTGATGACTCCAGCATCCTCCCCTCCTGCACTGAGAAAAAACTGCTAGCCCTGCAATCTCCACTCAGAAATCTGCTACAAAGTTAACTTCCCAGCTTCATTATTTGAACTGTATTTCTGTCCTTTTCTGAGTGCCTTCTCCTCATTAAACACAGACTGCTTCTTTTCAGTTTTAAGCCCCTTTGTCATGAGTCATTTTCAACCTTTCTATCCACTATTAAAATGTAATTTCCTTCTTTTGATTCCTGTGTTGTTAGCCTTTAACCCCCAAAATACCTTAGTACTGACTCAGTGCTGCTTTTCTCACTCTGCAGAAGTTTCCCATAAAAATCCACAGAGCTAGCACTGTCCTTTTTCCAGTGTGTCCTTAAAAATCCTTTGTCGTCATTCATAGAAAAATGGTTCAATAACCAGGTACTCTGATACCATTGCTCAGATGTTTTATTGGTTTGGGTTTGTTTTGTTTTTTTTTTTTTTTTTATTTCATTGTATCAGTTGCTGTTTGGACCAAAATGTGTTGGCATCACACAGACTCCACTTGGTCTGTACTTCCAAAGCACTGAGATCCTGTTCCGTGACCAAGACTTCAAAGTGCAAATAGTAAACAGTAGCAAGTAGTTTCTCCAGTGCTTGATTAGACTGGCTGTTCCTTGCTTGGCAGTCTCTTTGGGTTTGTCTTACAGTTGTGTTTTCTCCTTGGCACCAAAGAGAAGCTGTAGCTAGTTCAGCCTGCAGCTGCCTTTGTGCTGCTTGGTGTGATGAGCAAGCCCCACTGTGCCTATCTCCAAGGGAATCCTCCTCATTTGCTGGCTACATTGAAGATGCTGACTGCTAGCTATGTCAGTTCTGTGAGCTGCAACTAGAACAGTATTCTTCTTTCCTATATTTCAGAATAAAACACAAATCAAAAGAGGCTTGAAAGTCCAGGAGTAGAAGGTAGGAAACTTGTGGAAGCCCTTGCCCTTGGAACTACTATTTTTGATGACTGTGGTAAAGCTGGGGTCTTACGCTGTTCCTCATGGTATGCAGTGGAAATTTTGTTTGGCTTCCACAGTTAAATATCGATTGACTTACTGAACACAGGTATAGTTTAAAATCACAGGGTTTTATGTAGTTTTAAACAATAGCTATTTAAATTTTAAACAATGGCTAGCAGTGTTGTCATGCTAGTTTTTACTTCTCACATCTGGTCTGCAGCATAGGTGTCTTGTCCATAGCTGCATAATTGTTTCTTCTTTCTGAGAGCTGTCGTAGAAAAACTCCACGATTGGTGAGGATTGTTTCAAGTAAAGGACTGTGGCTACAAATGGATATTCGCACTTCATTAAAGCTATCAAAATTGAACAGGCTAAATTGTGGAAGACCAGCTATTGGAAGTTACGCTGATAACTCATTCAAGTATCTTAGTTTTACTCAGAGACTTGTGGAACACAGAAGTTTGCTGTACTTGCATTTTAAACTATAGCCATTTGCTATAGTGCTGTATTATTAAGGTGGAGGTCTAGGTTCATCATGTCAGACTTCAGCCTCTGATTAACAAAAAGACACTACTTGATAGGGAATTCATGTCAGCTGTCATCTAAATTGTTGTCCAACAGTCCTTGCATCTCCATGTTGGCAGCACAGGTAACCTAAGCTCCTTCATTCAGGCATTCCTAAGTCTATGATGTGAATAATGGCCTTTTTCTTTGTTTAATTTGTGTTTTGCTCTTAAATGAAAGCAGATTCGGACAGCACCATGTGACTCCATGAGCTAAAGCTCCGCTATAATGGTATAATACAATGTTGAGTTTTAGCAGTGGTGGCCGGGACTCCAATGCTAAGAACACTCTAGTGACAGAACTTTTAGATTTCAAGAATTTGAACCTGCAACCTGTGTGTTGTGATATTTATTAATGCTACAGCAACTAGGAGAATTAGAACATCTCCAAATGGGCCTCACGTCAAGCAAAAGCTTGATAGGAAGCTGGCAAAAGTATCCGAGTAAAAATTCTTCTCAGCAAGGTGCAATTTAGTACATCCTTCACTTCTCTAGGACCCAGGAAGCTATGTCAGATTGAAGCTGACAGCCAAAATCCACTCCTGGGGTTTTGGAAATTGGCAGCTGGTATATGGTTTATTTTTCAAATGTTGTTTTGACAGGAGAAAACCACCTTTTATATGAGACTGCAGATTAAATCTGGGCATTGACCTTGGAAGAGAAATTCTGAGCATTAGTTCTTGTTTGCAAATGATGTCTGGTTTTGCAAATTATTCATTCACTTCCTAATACAAAATGTCCCGAACTAAGGAAGTGAATGGAAACTTCAAAAGTCATTCTTGTATGGAAAATGATTCATATCAGCCAGATGCAGATTTGTATTCCTTCAGGTTGTATACAGATAGGAAGGTAGACTAAGGCCGTGCTCTCACCATTGATTTTCTCTTATAAAATGACATTGTACTGCCTTTTCCTTCAGCATTGGATTCGAATAAAGTCATCTGTGGATGATCTTTTTTAAAGTCAGTGCTGTTAGCACATTTTCTGAGAGTTCTTACTGGGTTGAGTCTTAAGTATACACATCTAGATTTGTCCTAGTTGCATGCAGAAACAGCAATTTAGGTCTCGTGTTTTACCGAAGAAAATATAGGTCCTTACAGCTCTTCAGACAGCTGAGATGGTGTCTGAGACAAGGCTTTAAACATCACTTTCAACTTAGAAATATTCAGATTCCACCTGTGCCCATTTCAGAAGTCCTCTTCTGTGTAATTCTTCCCTCCAAGTATCTCGTCCTGCCATTCAGCACAGTCATTGTCAAGTGCTTAATTTTAACTCATGCGTACTCCCCGGCTTGGTGGAACTATTAGCTTGCTTTAAAGTAGCATGTGTTAAAGCGACTTTTGGGCTGAGTGTTTATCCCAGGCAGAACTGCATCCTAATGTACTGGATGGAATGCAAACCCTGCCCAAAGCTGTTGCACTACCCAGACATGTGGAGTAGGACAGCTGCAGTACTTTTAGGCAGAATACAGAGTTCAGGTATGGCTCTTCCTTGTATGCCAAAAAAAAAAATTTAGCAGACTACTACTATGCTTTTCATAACTAAGAAAAAGGAATGATGCCAGTTTGTCCAGTCTGTCAGTCTGCATCCAGGAGTAGCCAAATGTGTTGGCATAATCCATTCTTTTTTTAGTTGGTGAAGTAAATACCTAGGGTTTTTTGACTTCATATATAAATTCCTACTGCTTCATCTGCTGTGCACTGTCAGAAACACTACTGTACGTGCCAAAGAATGAGAGAGGAAAGCCAGATTTCATTTATTCAGAGGAGGGATATGTTTTAAAGGAATCTTGTTTCAGTATCCTTATGGATATTATTTGGGAAAACACACAAATAGTATTTACAGAGCCTAGTACAAAAAAGCATGGAATGAAAAACAGCTTTTGTTTATAGCAAAAAAAGTGAGGATTGGCTAAGTAGCAGTGTTTATGGTGATTGAGGTTTACATGGAAGTAAAACTTAGTGGGAACACAGAGGGTAGTGCTTGCAGTGAAGCAGGTAATAAGGAGAGCTGTGTAGGCATTTCCTGATTAGCATCTGCTGTTTCAACAGTGGAGGAACTTGACTCGTGTGCAAATGCTTATGCTAGGCTTTAACAGGCATTGCCACCCTGCCTTCTGGTTTTATTTTTAGTCCTTTTGAGCCCTACTCTAATTTGAAATCAGTGAAGGAGAAAGGAGAGTAACGTAAACAACAGACATCTTAAAAGTCTTGGAACAGAGACAGAAAAGCCATGTAGCAAAGAAGAAGGTGCAATTAAGGTATTTCCTGACATTAGTTTTCATGCCTCTTGTACAGACTGTATTTCTATTTCTGCATAGGTACTTATATACAGTTGTGCATATAGGTGGTAAAGAAGTGGTAGTGCAAAGATCGTACACATCAGCTAATATTTGTTGCATCTCGTAAACGAGTGTGACTTATGGACACTCATTTGTGCATATAGTACCACAAGTGTACACAGACAAAGCAACCTTATTGTAGGGACACAAACTCTTTCCCAGCTGCTGTGGTTACTGCTTTCAGTCTGTTGTTGGATAAAATAACAACAACACTAATTCTTTTTATGTGAGGTAATATTATGCTCCATAATTGGGAAAGCTAATAGTATGCCCAGTGTCCGTCAAGACAGCTTTGTTTAAAGGTAGAAACTCAAGCCATGGCAATACAAATACTGTGTATCAGATAACATTCAGAGAACTTGGTTGTGCATTGTGATACTTGGTGCAGATTCAGAAAACTACTTCATCTGTGATTTCTGGTGAGCTGTGTCTTTAAGGACATACTTTTATTTCCTGAAAGGAAATCTGTCACAGAAACAGTTGAGATTCTTACAATTCTTACAGTATATAGGCAGCTAGAAATGGCATAGAGACCCTGAAAAGACGTTACGTGCTGTGTGTTAATTCAGGACTACATGGGGCCAGGAGCAAAAAGAAATGGAGGGGGTGGCGGAAATATACTGCGGAAAAGTGAAAATTTGTGGCATTTCCAGGTTTTTACTTCTTGGGAAAGATAACAAAAGTATAAAAAAGAGGATTCAGGGTGTGTGCTCTCAAGGTTCAGTAAGTAACCTTCCACTTTTCCTCATGTACCTCCCCCTTTTATGTCTTATATCTTCCACAGGTTTCAACAGCTGTGTCCAAATCAGAAAACCACATTCACATAGAATCCTATTTTCTCGTGATATTTTAAATGTTATTTTATTTGCTTATTAACTTGCTGGTTTTTTTTTCAAAAGGATTTTGGTAAACTCTGTCTCAATATGTGTTCATGCTGTTTATTTTGTTACTTATTTGTGTTATTAAAAATATATTTGAATTATTATATAGCTACTGGGCTACAGAAGTTTGTTCTTAGGTCAACCTTGGTAAAGGTTGCTGTTCTATTACTAAAGGCAACATCTGAAAAGCATTCCAGTTTTGGGATGAATGCTGAGGGTGTCAGTAGGAGTATTTGTACAGAAATTTGTAAATCAAAATGGTATTCTCCTGTGGTGTTTCAGGCAATGAAGACTCTAGGAAATTATATGTATTTTAATATGTTGGTAGCAGCATTTTTTAAGTATCAAATATTAGTTGTTATAAGCCATAGAGAGTTTGTTGCATTTAGTATGAATAAATGGGACAACTGTTTTCTCAATAATGCTATTTTAGCATAGACTTTCTTAATCTTTACAAGTATATCCTACCAGTAAACAAACGCAGTAATAACTATGCCTGTACTTTGAACCTAGTTTATGCGTATGTTGCTTCCTTTCTACTTTGAAAATATACCATCCCTGTTGCACAGATGGGAAAACAGAGGCATCTATGGGAGGTGAAATAACTTCACCTGAAGGTCTTCTAGATGAAGACAGATTTCCTGGTCTCAAAGCAGGCCCTTATAAAGTCATACATTAAACTTATGAAGAGGTGGTTTTGAGTTAACAAAACAGAAGTCATGCATTAGAGATAACATTTAACATTTACTTTTCCTCCCACAGGAACTTTTTACACCAGAGTGCAAATTCAAGGAGTCTGTTTTCGAAAATTATTATGTAATCTACTCATCCATGCTCTACAGACAACAGGAGTCTGGGAGGGCCTGGTTCTTGGGGCTGAACAAAGAAGGGCAGGTCATGAAAGGAAACAGAGTGAAGAAAACAAAACCAGCAGCTCATTTTCTACCCAAGCCATTGGAAGGTGAGGCACAGTCCATCTCTGGCAGAACCTCTAATAAATCTCACAAGAGGAAGAGAGAATGTTTTCTAAAGTACCCTTTGTGAATGCATGTGCCCTGCACAGGGACCATTCCAAATGACAGTCCCCAGAATTCATGGAATGAGTTTATGCTTCAGCATAGTAATGCTAGAAAGGGCATGGGTAAAAACATTTTTTTTTTCTAGGGATTAAGAGGTCATTTTTCAAGAAAAAAAATCTGTGGAAGTGCATTATTCTCTTGGTAGGGACAAAAGCTGTTGTGAGTCTTGCAGTGAGAAAATAGTCCTTTCATTAAGCAGAATTAAATAATGGATATTGTAGAATAATTGGGAGTTATAAAGGGAATGGATGAAATGTCAGTATTTCAAAGTAAAAAAATTCTAATACAAAACAGAAAGGTCTCTTAATAAAATAAATCATTCTGTATTGCTTAGCCAGTTGATGTAATGCACATAACTTGTGTTAGTTGGCCTTTAAACCAAGGCAGAAGTGAATAAAAGTCATACTAACCTCACACATTAAAATGATGTCACATGTTCTCTGAAAAATACATTAATTTTTATCTTGGTACTTTTGGGTTAACCTATGTGTTCTGCAAGCCTTTATAAACTTACGCTGTTTTTTGCTTCTTATCCCAATGGCACTCCAAATTTCATTAATATTACTGCTACATGTTAGCTCAGAAAATTCTCTCATTACTTATCATCTGAAAACAGGTACCTGTGTAATGTTTTAGTTAGCAGTTCTTTTAACATTTTAACTTAATTTTTTTGATTAAGGGATCAGTTAAATATTTTAGAGTTTCATCATCAGGAATGAATCTGCATAATTGTGCTGTAACTTCCTATTTGAACTCAGGTTTATGCCCTCATGCTTTCCTTCTCTTGTGCTCTCAACAGTATTGACACTTTATATATCCATCCCTTTATATTAAATTATAAGAATGGTATGGCGTTTTTAAAAACAAAATCAATTTGTATAGGTTAGGAAAGAAGTTACTTTTTTTCATTCATGTTTGGATGGTCATACTTCATCAAAATAGCTTAGACAAGACTTAGAAATAGCTCGTTTTATGTTGCCCATGAGAGTCATCAAGTATGACAGCTGTGCTATATAATTCCTTACTTTATAGTTCCATCTCATGTTATTTGACTTCATATTTTCATAGGTTACAATATTATTTCATCAAGCTCTTTAATTAAATCAGCAAAGTGTCCTAAACATAGTAATGGGTACACTCTGAAAACATAGAACATAACCAGCGTTATGTACTCTAGAGGAGACATTTAATTTCAGACTTTCAGGAGCTATGGAAGGAGTTAGATTATGTCATTGGAAATATTAGAACAAGTGTTTGATTAGTTAATGATGCTATGGGGCCCTTCATATTTATTATGAAACTTCACACCACTGAAGAACAAGGTTGGAACTTTGATGCTCCAGCCTCTTACCCTAATTAGCCAAGAGATGAAGGGATTATGCTCTCTATGGCAGCACACAGCCAGCACCAAAATCACACTGTGATGATTAATTCTTTTGACTGCTTTGACATCTCTTTTAATGTTGCTCTGATACAAATAAGTGCTACTGAAGTTAGTTATATGTTGGAATATTACCTGATACAGTGACATGGAAAATGAAATTGAATTATCTAAGAGCATTAATCATTAAGGCAGCATAATGCTCGAACTGTGGAACTGAAAACGTGTATTTTCCTCAAAGGATTTGAAGAGGTTAGATAAGGACTGAAGCCAAGGGGCAAACTTATAATTCCTCTAAGAATTCAGTTAGCAGTTTAATTTGGAGATTTCCATGCTTCTATGCTACTGCCTATGTTTTTGGAAAAGAGGATGAAAAAGCTCAAATCTCTTGCATACTCTGCAGTATACCCTGCACATTTCTTCAGTACACACCTGAAGAGATCATGACCAAGGTCCTCAGATTTGAGAGACAGGTGCACAAATAACTTTGTAGAACTGGCCCAAGCTTAGTCTTGCATGTAGGACTAAAAAAGAACACTTTAGTCTAGACAACTGTATCATATGATCCATTTCTTAAACACCATCTGTCTTACCATATTTTACTTCTAAAAACTTGCAGAGTGTTTACTTACGGCTGTATATATATATATACACACACATGTATATACATATGTGTATATATATGTACATTTTTGTGTGTCTGCTTCATGCAAAGATAGTAGTTTTTCATTCCCAAGGCTTCTATAGTTTCTATTAAACAAGCAAGTATACAGTTTCCTGCTGTTTTTTTAAGTGTCACATACAGAAGAATTGAAAAATTTGGAGGGTCAAGCAAAGTTATCAGTTATGCAAACAAGTGACTGTTGAAGTAGTTTCCCTCATGCTTGCGAGAGGAACATAGATTATATTCCAATATCAGTTGTAGAAAATTAATTCTATTTGAGATGAGCTCTTAAATGAGATATGTTCTTACAAATATCTCTCCTTTTCTCTTTTTTCCCCTCAGTTGCCATGTATCGAGAACCATCTTTGCATGATATTGGAGAAACAGTGCCAAAGGCTGGGGTAACTCCAAGTAAAAGCACAAGTGCATCTGCAATAATGAATGGCGGCAAACCAGTTAACAAGAGTAAGACGACATAGCCAGATCCTCACAGGTGTTGTGACTTACTGAGTCCCGAGTACAGTTGAGCCATTTATCCTTGCCAGACTTCCCCGCTGCAGTGTCTGTGGATCAGCTTGCGGCAAGTCACAGACTTGCCCGTTGCTGTTTCTGAGCTGAGCTGTTGCAAGTCGATAAATCTCAACATGTAGCTCCACCCACAACAAGAAGACACCTGGATGAACCAGCTAAACTCAGACCATGGAATGCCCTACCAGATATTGGAATGCCTTTTTAATATCTTTTCTGTGACTGTGACACTTCATGTGAATGACATACTTCACAAGTACACTTGATACCTTGCCTGCTGACAATTGCCCATAATCCCTTTTTGAGTCCAGTTTCAGCAAAATCCATGTGTTTAAGTTCTATTTTGTAGCACACAAATAATCAAGTAATTTCTAGTTAGATGCTGTAAACCTGTGCTATTATGGATTTCTCTTCTTCCCTTTTTTATAAGGCTGCTCGCTCCACTGTCTGTAACCTTTTGCAGGGATTGTGTTTCTCTATAACTTAAGTGTTGCCAGTGGCTTAGTTTTGAAAGCAATCAGGGAATCAGGAAGCCTTCAAAAATCTATTATTCCAAATTATATCTATAAAGAATAGGATTGTTGTCTCTGGCTTACAATATTGATTAAATGTGAATACTCATTAGAGCAGATACTGTGCTTCTGAGGTTGGCATTATAGTGGAGGGAAGAGTGTCAAACACAACCAACAGGAAGTTTTCTGAAACAAGTGTTTGGCATCCCCCTTTAGTTTCTTTTTGTGTGTGTGTTTTATACATATCACAGGCTTACTGGTAATGGTAACATTTGCCTTGCCCAGCGAGCAAGACCCACTCATTTTTGGGAAAGTGGGTCCAAAGAATTTTGTAGGCCTTGTAGGCCTGAATTAAGGCTCATGTTTCATCTACTAAATCTTCATTGTTTGAAAAACAACCACCACCAGTTAAAAAAGGACAAAAAGAAAGTATGACTAACAAGAATTGCGCTACCTAAATCCATTTTGAATATAATCCTTTCCTGTTTTTAAGGAACTGAACTTAATACCATTGTTATTTTTGGCTGAATCCCACTCCTACTTAGCAAAGCATGGGCAAGGGTGTCGTTGTGTTCTTTTTTGCAGCACCAATGCAAAGGGTAGTTACAAATTATAGTTTAATATTTCTGGTGTTTTAAAAAAAAAGAAAGTTTTAAAACTGGACATATTACAAACCTTTGTGTTTCTTTTTAGCTAAGCATGCAAAGTCCGGTCCTATGTATCTCACTGATGTCGCAGTACATACCTCCACCCAGCTTCCTAGGATAATACACCCACCAAACTGCTAGATTGAAGGTGCCTTGCCTTGATCTCTGTATACTGTACTTTCTCCTACATGAACCTAGAAGAAATTAAAATCAGTATAAAATTGAAGCCTTGGATCATTTTACCAGAAAAAACATCAACCCTTTGAGTTTGCCACTTGCGAACAATTAAACCAATGTTGAGGAGGGAGGGAGATTTATAGAATGCCACAGAGATGCCACTGAAGCATTACACGCTTAGTGATAAGCTTTCAGAAGACTAAAAAGATGGGTACTCTCTGTATGCTTAGGAAGGTATTTGTTTCTCAGAGAGGGCAACAAGGACCAAACTGTACCTCAGTCTGGAAAATTGCGTTGCAATGCTCTCTTGATCTCTTGCTGTTACCTTGATATTTAAAGACAAAAAAAAAAAAAAAAAAAAAAAAAAAAAAAATTGGAAATCACTCATTCTTTTTTTTAGCACTGTATTTCTGGCAGTTTGTTTTACCACACCATTGTGCTGAAGTCCCTAGCAGAGACCGCAGGTTATTTCAAACTCCCTCTCTGCTCAGCTGAACTTATTCAGCCTAAATGAACTCTTCATGCTAGTTTTCAAACATGTTCTGTTTTTATAAGCAACATTTAGTGCACTCTTCTAGGAGGCTACTGTAAAGCTGCTATAATATAGATTTTTTTTTTGTAGGCCAGACTTCCTTGTTTATGTATGTACTATGAGAACAGCAAGCTAACACTTGATGTCGGGTCTTTCAAGGGAGGGAATGAGTTAAGCATGAAACCCACTATCCATGTAGATAAAAAAAAATGAAATACAAACCTACTCTAATACTGTGATAAAAATGCAAAGAAACTTTGACTTAGACTGTGCCCTTGCCTGCTAGCACTAAATATGTGTGCTTGGGGAAAACAACACTTTATTAAAAACTTTGGTGCACCCTTCTCATCTCACCTGCTCCAGTGGGATTTGTGCACCATCCCTGAGAAAACAAAAACAAACCAAAGCAAAGCAACCTACATGGTGAGCTGGGAGCTTGCTCTGCATCTGGAGGACCAATGGGAGACAGCATTCTTGATGTTGTAATGACTGCTGGGTCCCTGATGAGGCCCCAGGCTTTCCCACAATATTTTGAATAAGATAATACAGCTGAAGGCTACAATCCTTCCTCTCTTACCTGAACTGTGTAAGAGTTCAGGAGGAGGGAATACATGTTTTCATGTCCCATCCAGCTGTCTTTTTACTCTCCCAGTGTAAAAGCTTGGGAAGAGCAGTGCTGGAGACCTGGCTGAGCCATGCAAGGAGGTTCTGCTTCATGGCCTGATGCTACATCAGAATTGTTTTCAACATTAACTTCTGATCCTGAATCATTATGTTCTTCAAACAAGCTTGGGAGGCTATAATTAAGGCACGATTTAACTTTTGTAAGCAGTTAGTACATACTGGAAATAATTACAGCATTTTTTTCTCATTTTCCATTTTTGTTTCTGTGGGCTAAATCCATATGTGAGTTTAATCCACTGAATAGATGTCTTAAAAATATTTTTTCTACAGTCTGTTTAAACATGGCAAAGGGGTCTTTGTGCTTTGTTTCCTCCCTTTAATTTTGTCTCGTCTCATATGTTGCATGGGAAGATGGCAAAGATGAACTGCATGTAGTAGGTTGTGTCTGTCAAAGATCTGTTGGTCAGTATTACTAAATTTACATACATATATGCAAAGAGTTTGTCTGCATTGTACAATTTGTGTTTATTCTTATTTGTTGTATACACAGATTCAACATAATGAATAAAACATTTATATGAAGGCATACCAGAAAACAATAAAAAAGTTTATGTAAGAAGTAGAGTGTGCAAAACATCATTGCACTGGCCACAGGATGGTGAAACTTCATGTAAATAGGTTGGCAAACTCAGTTCTCCCCTTTTACCATGCCAAAGAAAATTTTAGCTCCTTAATATAATACCTCTCGCTGTTCTCCAGGATGAGACTTCACCATTTTCTTCCCTCTAAAATTAATTTTGCTGTTAAGCGAAAGCTGTTTTCAACTGTCTGTTACTACTAAAGTACTGTATACTAAACCTGATGGAATCAATTTGTATTTACAGACTGGGGTTTTTGTACTTACATGTCCAGCTGTCTGTGAATCTGCAGCGTTCTAGATCTTTTGCATGCTTGCCTTGTATTTTGTTCTTCTAGGTTTTATCTAATCTCTGAGAGACTGTTTGCACAGCAATCCAACCTCATCTTACCATTTCATATGTTAACACTGCACCTAGTCATTCTGTCTTTCCTTTTTTCTTTTCTTAACCTGTACTTCAGCTACAGTTCTATTTGGCAAAGTCAGTCACATGTGCACAGTTTTAGACATCCAGTTTTAAGCAGATAGAAACTACTTCAAGAAAGCATGGGTTTGTTGCACTTGAAAGATTTTATAAATAAACAAGAATCCTTATGAGATTGTTCACATGATAGAGCCTCTGGAAAGGTATCTATAGCTTTAAGTGCTTTTTAGTTCACATAACACTACTTTTGCTTAATTTACTCTCAAATATTTTTTTTAATATACTGTCATTTTCATAAACTTTAATTTGTGTAGAGTCAGGTTGGTTCTTAACACCCTCCCCTCACAATATAAAGCAATTCAGTTTGACAATGGTCTATACCTGAAACAACACTAGGAATTCTGACATTTTATATATGTATTGGGAACCTTTCAATCTGGGTTTAAAACCAGTGTAAGTAATGAGGTATGAAAGCAGGCAGTTTGGTCCATGCATTAAAAGTGCATCTATCTTGCTGTTCTATCCATTTATTGGTATAAAGAAGAAATTATTCAGCTCTGTTCAAATGGGAATGCAAGTAAAATTAGACTAAGTTTTCTTTTAAAAGCCCCTTTAGATAAACTGCTATTCTCTGCAATGCTTTTTAAAATGTCTAATAACAAGGGGGGGTTGTGATGACTAATGCAAATGCCAGGACTTATTTTTAAAGATATAATAAATTTTTTCTTCTATTACTTAGTCACAGAAATATTCAACTTGGCTTTCTTCATGCCAGTGTTATTTAGCTATGAAGTGAAAAAAGGGTCTCAAGTAGGTCAATAATTTATAGAAGGAAATTAGTCCACAGCTGGTTTATAGGTGATATTATATTATATACAGTAGGCATAATCCTGCAAGTTGATTGTAGAAGCATTTGTCACACTTCTGGATTGTGCTTTTTCTCTCAGAAGAAGAAAGAAAGACTATAGTGTCTTTTGTTTATAAGTTTTATAAACCCAGCCAGTACAAAATACATCCAATTTGGTTTTGTCATCTTTTGCCTTTTGCCACAGGCCTAAAAGCAAGTTTTTACAGTCACTGGGTATGAAGAATCAAGCACTATGTCCCAGTCCCTTATACATCTTCTTGCTTTTACAGTTTATATATCTGGAATTGCCTCCACAGGGAATGAGATGCAAAATCACAATATAGTAATACAGCTATTATTTTCACATATGTGGAATAATAATTCTGTTCCTTCTGATCTCATTTTTTAGTAAGAAAATGAGCCACGAAACAGATGTGCTGGGAGTTACATCACCAGTTACCTTAGCATGAAGAGTGGGGGGAATGTTCAAACAACATTATAAAAATTACAATAATCAGAAAGGAATTTATGCATACATTATATTTTTAGTAGTCTTAGTTAATACTTCAAGGTTTGTAGTGATAGCACCATTTTGTTTGCTAATTTACATTTTAAACAAACCACTGACAGTAGCTGTCTTAGAATATTCTACTATTTTTTCTATAAGTACCTTAACAAATGAGTTGGATAACAGTTTTTGAAATGCTGTGGCTACGTAATCCATCCAGTAGCCAAGTTGTTGGATTTGATTTAAAAAAAAATAAAATAAATCTAATTAGAAATCAGAATCATCTTACACTCTTGATATATAAAAATTTTAAATGAAAGCAAAATACAAAGTAAAATGCATCAAATATGACATTGCAACCCTCTAAAGAATTGTGCTTATGCATATGAATAACTGAAATACCATAGCTGATCTATGGGATATATAAATTTGCTTATCATGACATGAAACTATTAAAAGGCATCTGCTGAATGCAGAGAGAGTTTTCATTATCTATTATTTTCTTATTATAATACTAAATACAAATGGAAGGAAATCAAGGAAAACTTTGTATCTTTCATTGTTTATACTCTGATTCAGCAGATGAATGTATATGTGAAAAAACTGATAATGATTCAGGTCAGCGGTATTCATAAATAAAACCAACAATGTGTGCTCTCCAGACACCAGGGTTGACAAAATGCATACATGTTAAAATCTGGGAAAACATTCCTGTTAAACTCTATAATTTCAAAACGAATTTTACTTTGAAGGTTCCTTATACTGTACCAATACATTTTAGAACTTTGCCTGATAATCTGATAACTTAAGAAGAGAGCAGCTAGCAGTTTTGGGATGTATATCTCATTATTTATCTGCATAGCTTTTCCAGAAGTTATGCATTGATGTTTGGTGATTATACTCCCTGAGAACATGCATTTCATAAGCTTTAGAAAGAAAGAATCCAAGTAAAGGAAAAAAAAAAAAAATTGAGTGAGAAAGGGCAAACTACATGGGACGGGGAATAATAACAGAAGTTCATCCAAAATTTTTGCATACTGTTACATGCCCTCTACCATTGTATTTTCCTATTTCAGAATTGTCCTTTCTAAAACAAAAGTAATTTCTAGGCTAGTCATGGAAATTCCTTTTTTGGTTGATATATAGTACACTTATTCCTGAGTCATGTACCTCTTCAAAAATCGGGACCTTGGCACCTAAACCACAATGTTACAGTTTGGTATTAAAAAGAAATATTGTCCAACCATTTAAACAACTTCTCGCTCAATCATGGTTTCACAAAATGTAAACACTTTCGAACCTAAAATGTATGTATCTTTTTTTGCTCTAAAGAATTCAAGGGCTGCCAAATCTACATGTAAAAAAAAAAAAGAGACTCATATGTAAATAAGTTAGGGAAGTCCCAATAGTTGTGCATCGTTCATAACTCAATGTGAATTTCACACTGAGCAGCATTTCACCATTGGAAAATAAAAATAAAATTTTTGTTCATACCACTGCTTTGTTTGTATTTACTGCATTAAAACTTTAATTACTTTGTTGCTATTGTCTGAACATCTTTGGCTGAGAGCCGGCTACTGAATAGCATAGCTGATTTGTTAAATCAGTTGACTTTCAGGCTCTCTGTTTCTATAAAATCAGTTATATTCAATGAATACCATGTGTGACAGTGCAATCTGTTCCAAACAGTGTTTTCTAATAGCATACAGAATTGTCATCCTAAAAGTTATTAGTATAACAAATTTTCATTTACTTTTAAGAGGCAACTGTACATATATAGAACAGTATGATAAAAGTACATATGAGTTGCAGGATACATATTCAGAATACATAATCATACATTTATATCTCTATTAGTTTAATTCCTTATACTCCTATAGGTTATGTATTTGAAAGTATCATAGCACATAGACTAGATAATCAACTTATTGACACATCAGCCATAGAAACTAAGAAGTTCTCTTATGGACAAGGGTCTGTTCCAACACCTTTGGTCTTCAGTCTATGGCTGTCAGGTAATTGGACCACAGTTATCCAATTACAATTCTTTGACCAAATAAAAAAAATCATTAATATTTGTATAATTTTCTTTACAGCTTTTCTCAATTTATGAGCAGGTACATAATCAGAAATTGTTGTTGGAAAATAAAAAAGGGCCAAAAAATGTATTTGTCAAACACCACAAAATTAATCAAATTAATTATTCCACAAATATTCAACTAGCGCTGCACTTCTACAGGAGTACTGTTGTTGCATACTGATACAGAGAGGTGACAAACGAGTAATGTTTAGTAAAAGGGCTTTCTTTCACCTTTTCCAATGGTTGCTCAAGAAATAAGAATTATGGGTGTAATCTCAGTCCCACTGAATTTACCAAAATACTCTGGAAAGATCCACAGGGCCTTTATAGTATTTTAAGACTTCATACTTTGGAACCTGGACTCTCCAGGTCCTAAAGTAGTTTTAATTTTCTTCTTTTAGTTCTGTCATGCATTTCTATATGGAGCAGGCCCTCAGATGAGTGTTCTAAAGCTTTTACACTCATGTAACTGCATGCATGCACACCCACATACTGAGTGCTTCTGAAATGAAACGTTCTAGCAGCCTAAAGGAAAACAAACAAAAAACCTCCTCAGTCTTTGATGGGCTTTGTTAAGGGTATTCTCTTCCCAGCCAGATTTCACAAGCATTTCCATTCCATCCTTCCCAGCACTCACAGTTTCCACAGCTACAAACACCATTGCCTAAAACAGAATGAATAAAGAGGAATTATAATTGAAATGTACTACATTAAAATGTGTTTTATGGGAAGTAAAAAGCTATGCTAAGTCTGCATTGTTCCTTTATGGTTTCTCCTACATGTTTTTGCTTATTTTTTTTTTTTTTTTTTGGAAGGAAGCACTTACTGTACCATTGCATTAATAAGTCACCCCAAACCTATACTTACAAAGCATTAATAACATTCTCTCAATAACTCCATTAGCAGAATTGCAAATATTTCAGTTATACCACCACTACTTGTACCCAGCTGAGGCTCAGTGTTCACACTGTACCTCCAGGTACGAGGAAAACCAAGATTACTTTTAACTATCATGTAGAAAGAAAAGGACACAAAAAAAGTTACAAACAGAATAGCAATAAGAACATCACTTTGAAAATGAAAACCTTTAAATTCGTCGAAGTGTTATAAAAATAAATAATATCTCAAACCCTCTAATAGATGAAAAATGTGTTTGCCCTATTTTGCATTTTATCTAATTATTTTCCATAACTCCTGGGTGCTTAGCTGGAGACTTCTACACCCCGGGTTTCCAAACTGATGAGTCTTTCCACTGACTTTATGAGAATCCAGGAAGAGCTGCTGAAGCTGAAGACTCCTTGCCTCTATTCTGGGCACGAGCCCCAGAAAAGGACTCTTGCTAATAGGAGTAGCTGGGAGACACAATTTACGAGTGTCAGCCCTCCTACTTTCACTCTAATTGGCTTGCAGATTTCTTCCACATCTAATAATTGCTCAGCAAAGATTTTCTAAAATTAAGCTTTGTAACAGGAAGCAGCCAGTGAGTTAATTTACAATTCCCATATTCCTTCTTGTCACTAGATTTGTCATGAGGGTTTGGTGGCAGCCTACCCATTTCTATGCACATCTGCCACCTGAACTCTCAGACAATATTAAGGTGAAGCTGCTTTAACCACTAACCATCATGTCACAAGAAAACTGTCAGGTATTTCAGCCTCCCACTGAGAACTGTCTGATTGCCAGGAAGCTCTGTTAACCCACGCAGCTATGTCACTCACCTACCAAAGATCATCAGACAAGAGAATTTTGTCTATGACTTACAAGCAATATGTACATAGAAAAATCAGTAAGAGAACAAAAGCTAAAGAAATCTCATGATCAAAATGTCGTGACAATGCTGCAGGTCCTTTGCCAAAAAGCAGTAAGTTGTAGTCTGTTAAAGTGAAAAGTCTTAATAGATTTCATAGCTGGTTTACTTATTTAAATTCATACTCAGGCTTTCAACTGGTGTTTTGAAACCTTAAGTTGATTATCATGCTGCACAAAGAAACAATTATAGCAGGTTTGAATAACCAGCAAATGCACTTCCTCAGTCAATGGAGGAAGAAGAAACTGGGCTTTGTTTAACGTAATTCCCATCAACATAGTTTGTTCCTGAAGCAAGTAAGTGTTAGCCTGTACTTCACCTGTGCAAATGAGACCATCATGTTTGTCACAGTCTCTGTCATCGCATTCACAGAAATCGCCCGAAATATACCATTCCTGTGGTGAACAAATGCACTTTCCACAGTGGCAGAAGCCTGAAATCACAAAAAAAAAAAAAAACATTACTCACAAAGAGCACTGGCATTTTCAGAGTTGAAAATAACATGCCCAGACACACACATGCACACACACACACATGCGCATAAGCACAAAACTGCTGCCTTAGAAGCTATTGCATAAAAGAAAATCATCATGCTAAAAGCTTTCTGAACAAAAGGATTCTTTTGACATGAGAGTATGGTGGGACATTACTACTAACGCTTTGATTCTGCTATTTCATATAATCAGGACTTACATTTTGAAGCTTTTCTTTGGTTTCAGAGGCCTACAATCAGGGCTACTCTTCCCAGCAACTGCTCGCTTTTTTGGCTAGAAAAGCTCAAATTGTGCCTGACCCACTGTTACTGAAGGCAATAAAATTGTACCCAGGAAGAAAATGGTCATCCTCTTCATCTAAAATCTTTAAGGGTGAGGTGAAAAAAGACCAGGGGTGCCTAAGGGTAGCCACATTTAGACCTCCTCAAATCCTCATCACTACAAAAGAAGCTGCTTCACACTCCATGGAATTTGCTCTAGGTCAGAAAGACATTGTGCACATAATGGTGACTCAGCAGTCTGCGCATTTCTACAGAGTATCACAGTGCCCCTCATTGGGATAAGCAGCGCTTCTCCTCAGGGATGTCAGGTTGCACCCCCACAGGCAAAGGGTGACATTCATGGTGACATTTGTGCAATGTTGCAACTTACCAATCACCAGAAATCTCCCTTTAAGGGAAGACTCAGAGCCATCCCTACCTTCAGAAGAAGGTTCATGGCTCTGAACCCCAGAAAGGGACATCTGCCCCCAGTCAACCATGTCTCAGGAAGCCTATAGAGTCTGAAGGCTGCAAGAAAGGCTTTTCTGCAACTGAAAATGCCACTAGGAAATGGTAATTCCTCTTGGACGATTCCAATACCCAGCTGAAGAGAGTTGGCTAGTACAGAACCTACCCTCAGCTGCCAGACCCTGTACAGAGTTCAGACAGTTAAATGCTAAGGTGACACACTTTGTAACTGCTAGGCAAAAAAATCCATCTGTGGACCTATGAACTGGTTAAGGCACAAATCAATCACAACAAATAATACAACACATGAATATACACATAGTTTTCAATTCTGAGAGGCAGGATTTAAAAAAAGTCACCAGAGAAGCTGTTGACTGTTATCAGAACATGCTTATAAATTAGTCTTATGCAGTTGAAAATCCTACCCCTCTTGCAAAATGTCCAGAATGATTCCAGTACAAAGCCATAAATGTTTTTAATGCAATCTTAAAGAAAATCTGAAGGAAGCTTGGCTATGAGGTCCACAAGGATGACCAGGGGGCCGGAGCACCTCCTGTATGAAGAGAAAGCTGGGGCTGCTCAGCCTGGAGAAGAGAAGGCTGCGTGGAGACCTCCTAGCAGCCTTCCAGTATATGAAAGGGACCTACAAGGATGGAACTGTAGCAAGAGGATAAGAGGGGGAGGATTGAGTTTAAACTTGAATAGCAGAAGTTCAGGTTAGATATAAGGAAGAAGTTTTTTGCTGTGAGGGTGGTGAGACAATGGAACAGGTTGCCCAAGGAAGCTGTGAATGCCTCATCCCTGGCAGTGTTCAAGGCCAGGTTGGACAGGACTTGGAGTAACCTGGTCTAGTGGAAGATGTCCCTACCACGGCAGGAGGGCTGGCACTAGATGCTTTTTTACCTTTTCTTTTCTTTCAGTGACTTCTGAATAAAATCCATAGTAAAGAAACAAATACACTTAAAAAAAGAAAAAAAAAATAAAAAATTGATCTGTCACTATCAACCAATATTCCATAGTTTTTTTCCCATAAATACAGAAATGTCCCTGATCACTCAATCTTAATTCTTTAAACCTTTAGAATAGCTCCAGCAGAGTATCTACTTTTTTTTTTTTAAATTAAAATGAAAGTAATTTAGTGTTTACTGACAAAATTTAACTCATTGCCTAATGTCGTGGTTTGAGGCCCCTCAAACAGTTCTGCACACTCCCCCCTCTTTCTTCCCCAGTCCCAGGGAAATGGGAAGGAGAATCAAAAGAATGCAACTCCCACAGGTTGAGA
>JASSUY010036435.1:2710-12744 GCA_032466535.1 Forpus xanthops
TCCTGCGATGAGCGCTCCCCCGGCGGCTCCCCCCCGCGCGAATATGGGCACAGCCGTGTCCAAAAGGAAGACGCTGAGGAACGAGGCCATGTCGTCGGTGGCGGCTAAAGTGAGGTGAGTGCCGGCGACCCGCCGAGCAGGGGGGAAGGCCCCGAGACCCGGCGGGCGGCTGCGGGCGCGACCCCGGCGCTTGTCCGGCGGAGCAGAGAGCTCAGCCCCCGGGGCTGGGAGAGCTCGGAGGGAACCTGCGCCCGCGGGACGCCGCCGGTGCCCCCTCGGTGGCTGCTGCGGTGCCCCCCAAAGCAGCCGCTCGCTCGATGGTGGCTGCGGGACCGCGGTCCCCCGCGCTCGGCGGACCCTCCGCCTCCGGAGCGGTGGTTTGTCTTCAGAGGTGTCCCCGCTGCCCGCCCGGCTGGCATCCCGGCAGGTTAGGTTTGCTCGGGTGGCAGGCAGCGGGTCACAAGGGGGTGGACTTGTCAGGGCTGGATCGTGCCAATCTTGAGGAATCGGGAGCGTGGTCAGTTTGCTCGGTGGTTCCTCATCAGCTGGAATGCCATCTGTGCGTCCGAGGGCAAAGTCAGCCGCTGTCTGCAGCGGGGTTGATCCTTTGAATGGAAAATGGACCGCGTGAAAACCTGGAGCCGCCACACCTGCCCTCGCTGGCAGTGCCCTAGGCCACTATATTGGCCAGTTAAAAGATTCGGTTTCTATATCGTACCTGTTAATTTGTATATTGCTTGTCCTACAGTGTAGCATTTCATTACTGCCTGGTCCCAGTGCTTTTTAGCATCAAACATGGGAGACGCTCTAAGCCGTGTTTGCTGCTGGGTTGTGCTTAGGTATAAAGCTATCACTGATGAGCTTTTGCCATAGTGCCCTTTCCTAGAAAGATGGAACCGACCCTTCTTGCGCGCTGCAGTGCAAGTGTCACAGCCGTCAGTGGGGACTGTCTGGGGGCACTGGCGCAGGTTTCCAGCAGCACAGCCGTGCACAGGGGTAGGTCTGGCGGTGCCTCTGTGAGTTGTGGAGTAGCTCCTTGGTAGCCCGACAAAAATGGGAAGAAATAAACTTTTCAGCTGCATTATGTAACGTCTCCTTTGTGTTAGACAAAATTGCGTTAGAATAACCCAGCGTCATGGGTAGAACTCGATCCGTGCTGCTGAGGGATCTCAGTCACCTCTCTGTGACTGTAACTCAGCATTACGGCATCTCTGCCACAGTCTTGTGGCTTGAAGTGGAGAGATCTGAAGGTGTTTATATATTGCTGTCTGTCTGTGTTGTAAAGAAATCCATCCTTCCAAGTCTGGAGTGCCTCTGGAGGAAGCTGTCTGGGCAGAGCCTGGAACTTTTCCCCACTTTATGGTGCACCCTGTTCATACCCAGTACTGAAAACGTGAGCGCTCTCAATGGTGTTCAGAGATCTGGAAGTGTGATTCCTTTTGGCAAATGTCAGCCAGGTGGATATATAGAAATGACACAAAATGCACCATAACTGTTGTAATGGGGTGCTGGGAATGGGATTAGACAGCCAGTCACACACAGACATCATCCTGGGTAACCACCAACATTTCCAACGGGAGTGTGGGTGTTTGGGAGCGACTAACGTGTTTCGAATGCAATCATTTGTTAGCCTACACCAGGATGGGCAGATGCTACTCAAGTAGTATTAGCTGTGTAGAGTTCAGGAGGTGCCTCTGGGGTTCTGGTTTGCTACATACCTGCTGTAACTGCTGCCGGGCTGCTGCTTCTGTATGTGGGTGCTCCGAAGCGTCTCTTGGTGGTGTGAATTGTGGTGGTTTGACCAGAACAGTTAGCTGAGCGGATTTGGGCTCACAAACATAAAGTCCTTAAGGAGCATCTGGTCACAGAGTGCGTGCCGCAGGAGAGGTGCTTTTATGTGTTTCCCTGTTCATGCCCTGTGCTAGAAATGCCTAATCAAAAAAGCTTTTGAGCCGGGCAGAGGACTGCTCCCTGCAGTGCCTCTGTGCACAGAGAAGGTGCTGGTGGGGACAGACACTGCCCGTGTGCCTCCACCCTGCCCCTCCAGGCACAGCTGAGTCCCGGCCTCCTGTGGTCTCAGCTACCCTTGGCGTCATTCACAGCGCTGACCTGCTGAAAGGTTCCTCCTGGAGCACATCACACGTAGCTCCTCTGCTCTGCCTCATGTCCTCCTCCATGTATCCCTCGTGTCCTTATCTTCCTTACCTAGCGAGGACTCTGCAGGGCAGTAGAGAAAGCTACAGAGAGCCTATTCTGTCCTTCCTAAGGGGTCTGGGGACTTGGATCCCTGTGTGGGCAGCACTGCTGTCATGGTCAGGTCCCCGATGGTTTTGTGTAGGCAGCTGTGGGATTCTGATCTCAAGCTGCAGGAAATGCCCTGGGATTGTCTCTCTGTGCCTCCTGAGCTCTACCCTGTTCATATTTCTCCTGACTTTTCATTTAGAGAGAAAACTCATCTCCTGAAACTCGCTGCAAGTCCAAGTGGCCACTAATGTGTATTTATTATGCACGACTCGAGCGTGCGTGTGCATTTGACTGTCTTCCCGAGCAGGGAGCATCATTTGTTCACTATCATGAGTAGTGTGAGCTAAGCAGAAGCTGCAGGCTCCCTAGATTCTTAAACTAAAATCTCTGCACAGCAACTCAGGGGAGCCTCCTGTCCCAGGGGAAGCAATTAAGCTCCATGCAGTTTGTTGTGTGCTGGGTCTTTTAAACAGCCTCTCAAAACTAGCAGCATAGTTGCTCTGTGCTAACATTGTGGAGAGCATCCACAGTGGTGCCAGCTTTGGCCTCTATGGTCTTGTTTTCTCTTGGGAGAGCTATGGTGAACTGTGTATGGCACTGGAAGGGACTGTGGCTCCATGCTGTTGCTCGGATCACATCTCAAGTGCTTGGATGTGAGATCTTGCTGTGTCTCCTTCCAATCTGTGCTGGTTTTGCCTTGCAGCTACTAGGGCAGGGATGACGCAGTTGTCCTTGAGCTGTGACCTTGGTGCTGCCCCTCTGCTGACAGTCCCACGCTGCTGCAGGTTTGGGCTGTGCAGGTTCTGTTCAGGCTCCTGGCCTGTGTGGCGCCTGGTACCCACTCCCTGGTTTCCTTAGCACGCTTTGAAGGGCATAGATTAACCAAAGCTGTTAGAAATTAGATCTCTTTGTCCTTGCTGCCTTGACGCCTATAGAACAATACTGGCACCCCAACTGTGGCAAAAAGTCTGTCTTTTCCTGCAGCTCTGCTTTGTGTCACGCTGCCCTATGGCTTTTCTTTGGGAGCAGACAGACATGAGACTTGTGCTCGCGTGTTCCAGAACCATCTCTGTGTGCTATAGTTAGCACAGGGAATATTGGAGTTGAAAGCGTGGTTCATCCTTCCTCATTTCAGGACTTTGGTGTCTAGTCCAAGGTACCCCACAGAGAGATGAGAATTCGGTCTCGCTCCTTCTCTGTGGGCTAGAGACTTAAACAGGGCCACCAAGTGATAGTTGCTGTGAAAGGGTAAATCTTGCACTGACGAATGCTGAGGTACTTCAATGCGTTCCTTTTTCCAGGTTTCTTGCTGCATGAGCAGTTTTGGTCTCAGGCTGGGGTTCTTCCTGGAGTCTGGATTCCTTTTTCTTCTTGTCAGTTTTCCTGTGAGTCGTATGAACTCTTACGCTTTGGTTGCCTTCTTTTAATTTCTCCTGGCTCCGTCCTCTCTCCTCCTGTCCAAGATTTGAGTATAAATTCTCCCAGAACTGTTGGGGTTTTGCCTTTAAGGTCCATTGCTGACATCAGATTTCCCTTTCTTGAGAGTGAGAATTTGCAATTCTAACATTTAACGTTAATTTTCCCATCTACCGTCTCCCTGCAGAGATATTTCAGACAACTGGTTTTTGTCAGGGTATTGTTACTATCAGGTTTAAACAACGTAGGTGTCAGCAGTCTTTAGTGACGGACCTGTTACCTGTGGATGTGCTGGCAGTGTTCCCATCCCTGCTTAGTGACAGAGGAGGATTGCTGCTGTAGGAGGACGTAGGTCCGGATGATGCAGGAGGTCTTTTCTCTCCTGGTTTCCTGAGGTGCAGTGCTGTCAGATGCTGTCACAACAGATTCCTGCTGCAGCTCCTCTGGGCATTGCTTCTGAAGGAACACAAGAAGGTGGTGGGTGTTCTTTATTTTTCCATACAGTGCTCCTGAACAGTCCAGGTTTTGCTTACCTTGCTGCTCTGCTCTAAATGGAGTTATCTCAGGTCTTTCCTGGATCTCTGAGTATGTCAGGACTCATTTCTTCACTCGGTTCAGTGTCAGTTTGGTGGATTGCATATATTTGTGTGCATCAGTTTCTTTTAGCTGCTCGTAAGCATCGAGGCCCCTTTTATCCTGCTGATGTGATTGTTTCAGGCACATGATGGCTATTCCGTGCTCATCACATTGTCACTGAGATCTTTATTACTTAGCAGCTTCCTTCCTTCTAGCAAAGACTCAGCCAACTTGTCTCTCAGACCTGAGCTCAGCTTTGACATCTAGTGCCCAGTGAGTACTGAGGGGTGCCCTCAGAAGGGCAGCTTCCTCTGCTCCCATCCTACCCTCTTCATTCCTGAAGCCATTCTGGTGGAGAAGCTGGTGGTGTTTTCTCTGAGGCAGCAGCAGTGCTGTCTTCATTGGTTAGACTCCATAGCACAACATACTGAGGCTGTGGTGCCTGGTTGACATCCTTTTGTTAAATCTGGCCGTGCTGACTGTGTAACATGCAGATCTGATCTGCCACTAAAATGAAACCCTCTCTCTAGATGAGTCAGGGCTAAACTTGTCACGTTGTCAGCTGATAGCTCTTGGTCCTACCTGCTTATTGGTATGCAGCTCTTGCAGTGTCATACACTCAGGGTTATAGCTCATCTGCCCCTGTATCTGTGAGGCACCTCGTACTTCATCACATTTATGTGAACAAGTCTTTGTTTTTTCATCTCTTGCCAGTTAAATTACCCTGATGTGTCTCTGCTCTGAGCGCACTTACAACATTTTCTGCCCAGTGCCATCAGACCACTTGGTAGGACTTAAACTGCGATAGCGGAGGCAAAAGTGAGCTGGGAGTTTTGTGACTTGTGTTAACAGTGCATTGTAAAAAAGAAATAGGAAAGAATGGGATGAATAGAGCACTGCCGTCTGTTTGGCTTTTGCTCTGGCTTTATTTTGATCAAGTCAGTGGCTACCAAGGAGAGGGGGTGAATGGCACGATAACAGTACAGGCAGATGCTGGTAAACTAGGGTGACTGTGAGCACAGCAAGGGAGGAGAAGGGACACGAAAGGCTTGGCAGGGGGAGACCAGGCATAAGGAGTTAGAGTCGCCAGCGGGGTCTCCTTGGCAAAGGGCATGTGTGGACATCTGTGGGAGATGAGCTGAGGCACAGCCAAGGAGAAGCTGATGGCACTGGGGAAGCAGGAATGAAGAAGGGAACCACTGAGATAACAGGCAGAAATTTAGCCTGAGTTTGCAGAGTAATTGGCTGGAAAACCCCCGTGGCACCTTGTGCTTTGCCGGCCGCATTGCCTTATTAGCTGTCACTGGATAACTGGGAACAAGTGTTCATATTCATCTGCTCTTGGCTTGGCCTGCAGCGTTGGAGAGCAGTGGAAGTGACAGTGACGCAACTGCAGATCCAGCCTGGGCAGATGGCAGTGGCTTTGAGCACTTCTGTGCTCTGCCACTGTGCTTCTGCCTGCAAGGAGAGGTCTGGGTATCCCCTGGGCCCTGGGAGCTCTGGTTTTACCCTCCTAACCTCATCTGCTTGGGCCAGCAGAAGTGTGAGGTTACAGACAATGCAGCACCTCCTAAGTCAGGCTCTCATTCTAAGTGACACTGTTTTCACTGTGGAACAAGGTGGAGTGGAGGGTGGCAGTGCTTCTTTCTGGCTCCATGTTAGCTCTTTGCACTTTTGGTCGTAGGAAGTGCTTGGTACTAATTTTTGAGCCTGTGGTTTGCAAGCTAAGGGCAAACACTGGTTCTGATTTTAGGTAGACAGATCAGCTTGAGGCATTGGCAGAGATGAATCGAGAGAATGACAGATGAGCTAATGTGCTCTTGGAGCTTTTGAACTAGTTACAGACTATATTTTATCATCATATTTCAGTATTCTTTGTGTAAATCCCCATGTTCTCTCCCTGATAATTTACCTGAGAACTTCCTCATTGTTATTTTCTCTACATGGAATGACTGCTGATGGACAGAGAAGCCTCATAGTCTTTCCTAACTATGTAAGTGCCCTGTTTGTGAATGGTTTGATGATAACTTGCAAGGACAGATGTTTCTATGGGAAGCCTTGGAGTCCCAGAAGCATTGGTGGAAGAGGTATTGGAAGTCTTGAGCACAGCCATCTGCTCACAAGGCTGTTGCCAGTGCAGTGTGAGATCAGCTGTGGCTTTGGATGAGCCTTAAACCACCTCTAAGATGGAGTGGAGTAGCAGCTCAGGAGTGTTCTTGCAGCTGCATAGCCTGATGGTAGAACCATAAGATCATAGAATTATTTAGGTTGGAAAAGATCCTTAAGATCATCAGGTCCAACTGTAAACCTAAATACTACCAAGCCCACCAGTAAACCATGTCCCTAAGCACCACATCTACACCTCCAGGGGTGGTGACTCAGATACCTCCAGGCATGGTGACTTTTCCACTTCCCTGAAGTTACCACACTCCAGCTCCCTCCTTTACACTTGTGTGTTGCCCCAGGACCAAGTCCTGCTTTTTGCCCAGGCAGAAAGGTGGTGGGTGAAGGAACATCTGTGAGGTGCTTGTCCTCCTATGTGGGTGAGCCACGATGGTCATCCCTTTGCTCTTTGTAGTGAAGACTCTGTGCCAATTGTACAGCTCCCCCATGTGACAGAGCTCCTGTGTGACCATCTCTGGGGGTGCTTAGGCACCAAGGAAGACAGTTGGGGCAACTCCTACCCCAGTGTCTAAAGGCATGACCTAGTACTGGACAGGCAAGGATCTGCAAACATCAAAGTCTTGGTACTGTGTGTTAGCCTGTCACGACACAGCAGGTTGAGCCTGTCACGACACAGCAGGTTGAACCTTGCTTCTCAAACAGCTCCAGCTGTGCTGCTCCACAGCGTTTTGCATTTGGCTGTGCTGAAATTTAGTCCCAGGGAGATTAAATCACTCTTTCTTCGTCATTCATATTGATCCCCTGTTGTTGGCTGTGGATGACAAATGGACTTCCCACTCCTTCCAGCCCTCGTTGCTCTGGGAGGTATGTTGTAGCTTAGTTAATCTTTTCCCGTTGGGAGGAGGCGTGTAAAAGCAGTGGGGGGAAATCCTGGTGACACAAATCGGGATATGCTGCTGGATTGGGTAGCAAAGCAGAAGAGAATTGCAGAAGGTTGTTTTGGAGGTCAAAGCCATTTTCCACTTGTGTGTTTTATAGCTGTTATGAGCATAGCCTGTTGTGGAAGCTTGAACTGGAGACGGATGTTCTGAGGTTGAGCACCTCTGAAGGAGGACGACAGTGGACGTGATGCCTTGCTATGGAGAGTCTTCCCCTGTTGCAGTGTCTTTGTCTCCTCTCCCAGCAGATTCTGGTATCCATGCAGGCTGTGTGCCCTGCTGCTGGCTTTTTTTGGCTTGGCTTGCCGGGGAAGTTGGTGGCTGGTTTGTCTCCTGGATTGTCTGTGGGCAAATATCACCCTGCTTGTGATGCTGCTGACCTTGGGGAGATTATTCTAAAACCTGGGGAAACGGATGGCTGGATAAAAGCTGATATTGACTGTCTTGAGTCTCAGGTCTGTTGGATACAGGACAAGCACAGCAACAAATGCCCTGCAATAGGAGTCTGAAGATTGTATTTACTGTAGAGCAAGGAATGCATGCCTTGGCCAAGGATGTGTTTCCTGTGTGGGTTGCAAGCTTTTTCCTGGTTGGAATATTCATAGGTTTGCTCTCTGACGTAGGCCCTGATGTGTGATAAGGGTTGTGCTCACCCTGCCTGGTTGATGCTTAATATATTGCAGACAATTTCCAGTCATCCGTGGGACCTGAATCCATCAGAGAACCAAAGATGGCTTTTGTGGGCTGTTGTGGGGTCTCCCAAATCACGTATCCAAATGCTGATGTAGTTGGTGCTTGAGCACTTAAGGTTAAGGTAGGTAAAATGGGTATTGGTAGTAATGTCTAAGTTGCGATGGCTCACAGACAGGAGCATTCAGAACCAGAGCAGAAGGCTGGGGGATGGTTGGGGCTGGGCTGGAGATACCTTCTTCCTTGGACTGCCAGAAGGGGTTTAGCCTATGTGTATCACAGAAACAAGACCAAGTTTAATGCAGGTGTATTTCAGTGGTTTTTAACAGAGAAGCTGAAGACTAAAATAGTCCTGGGCTTGTTGTACAGCTGTGGTTACCCTTTTGGTGTGTTTACCAGGAAGCCTCCCCTGCTGTTACAGCATGTTTAAATTGGTGTCGCCAGAAGCTGAGAGAAAGGCTGCTGCAGGAGAACAGCAGTATACTGACATTGAGCTGTTCCTTTTTTCTTTGGCCTTTAACCAATATTCATCTCTTTCTTTTTCTCCTTTGCTGCCTCCTGGGATGCTTGGACGTGCAGAGCAGCAAGGGCTTTTGGAGAATATCTTTCCCAAAACCATCCTGAAGGTAGAAACGGCTCAGGTAAGAGAACTGACATTGCTTATATACTTATGTGCTTGTGACTATTAACAGGCCTTCAAATGAAAGTGCATTTATTCATCACAAAGGGTTAGTGTGAGATCTCAGTGGGAGGAGTCGCCCTCTAAATTGGTGAAGTCCTTGAGGAGAAAAGGCAGTTTGGTGACTCAAAAGTGAAGTGGGCTGTGGAGCCAAGTTCAGTTGTAGTGAACAAGTGTCCTGTTGTAAATGTGCCCCTAGAGCTGATGTCCTTGGGAGACATTTCAGCTGGGAAGGGAAGGACTGCACTGCACAAGATGTCTGCACTGCTTTGTCACTTCTAGGTCTTGCTTTCGCTGGGGAATAAAAGTAGGTGAGTTATAGTGTCAACTGACATGCTTGGGGTGTGTGCAGCAGCCTGCCTTTGCTGGCAAAGGTAACATCTGGATTTATTCTAGGGTTTGCTTCAGCAGGGGTTAAAGTGAGACTTGCCCTCTCTGGCTGAGGACATGAGAGTGTGCCATGTTTTATACACAGGTATTGTCCCTATCAGCTTATGCTGAGTTCTGCTTCATGGGCAAGAGTGCACAGGAGAAACTCACTTGACTTCTAACAGGCCTGTGCCTGTATGTGAGGAAAGAAAACATTTTGCAAACAATAAATTCACTATAAAACCAATAGAAAATCCCACGGAACCCACATAAAACCCTGTGTGAACAAGTAACAGATTGTTCCCTAACACTGAACTGTTTTGCCAGGGGTAAGAGTTTTAAATAGAACATAATTTAGAGTGATGTTACCATTTGATGTAAATTGTGTGTGTGCTTAAACCTCTGCAAGCAGGGAATGTGGCTTGCTGAGAGAGCAACCCCAGTCCCGCCAGCCTTTGGCAGGCAGCTAAATGAGTCCCTGCCTTTTCTCTTGGATCTAATGACCTTCAAGTTATCCTTGGCTGGGTTGTGCTACCTTTGGGAATGGAAGGGCTTTCAAACAATGTGCTGCAGTTTTCCTTGATTTTCTTTCAGACATGAGAACTCCAGTGGCACATTCCTTTCAATGTTTAGTCTAAGAACAGCCCAGTGGTAGGAGGGAAAGGGTAGAAAAAGGCTGAGGTTTAATGCGCTGGAGGTGAGGTGTCTGAGACAGAGGGAGGAAAGGCGTTGGACAGGCAGTGCAGGATATGCTGAGCAGGTCCCAGGAGGCCGGGCAGAAGTGTTCTTTATCATGGCCATTTCTGTAGCTGCTTCTCTCAGCTGAGGTCTTTGCTGGTGCTTTTCTGCGCACCCCCACCCCAGGTGCCAGGAGGAAATTTCATTCTTCCTTGTGAGGGTGTTGAGGCGCTGGCACAGGGTACCCAGAGAAGCTGTGGCTGCCCCATCCCTGGCAGTGTTCAAGGCCACGTTGGACACAGGGGCTTGGAGCAAGCTGC
>JASSUY010036439.1:31542-42068 GCA_032466535.1 Forpus xanthops
TGCAGAAATCTGGCAAGGCGGGTGTAGATACCACAGTCCCACCTCCTCTACTCTCTGGCTAGTGCTCTGCAGTTGCTAGTGTATTGAATGTATCCTGCTCATAGTTCTACACACTGTTGCCAAAGCTCAAGGGCTGAAACTTGTGAGTCTGGCATTAAAATTGTATGCAACTAGTAATAGGATTCAGCATTTATTTTTTTTAGTCTAAGATTTATCGTATGCTAGGTCATGCTGCTCGAACTTGCAGTTACAAAAACTATTAGCTTCTTTATGTGTATTTCATATTCTTTAAAGGAAAAATGGGATCATTGCACACTTAGCACTTCCAGTAAACTGAATATCAAGAGAAATATTGACCAAGTCTGGTGAGATGTGATAAAATTGCATGGGTTCAGTTATGCTTCTAGCTTCAAAAGTGAAGAAGGAGCAGGCTCCCAGTGCAAAATAGCTAGCTGCTGGAGAAAATCCCATTTAATGAAAGGGCAAGCTACAAACAGAGGCAAGCATTGAAGTTTGAAGTATTTTTAGGGTCTCATAACCTGAAAAGTAAATAAAGCTAAATCTTTCCGTTTTCATGAAAAAAGCCACTATTCTTGATGCTGTTCTTGGCTGTGCAGCCTTTGCAGCTAGTGCCAGTGTGTCACTACTCTTATAGGGAAGTTTTTTTTTTATTATCTAATCTAATTCTCCCCTCTGGCAGTTTAAAGCTATTCCCCCTTGTCCTGGCCATACAGGCTCTTGTCCAAAGCACCTCTCCAGATTCCTTCTTGGCCCTTTTAGGCACTGGAAGCTGCTCTAAGGTCTCCCCAGAACCTTCTCTTCTTCAGGCTAAAATATCCTGTCTCATAGGAGAGGTGCTCTAACCCTCCAGTCATCTTTGTGCCCAACATTAAGACCACTGAGATCAGGCAGCAACCCAGGTGGATGCACAAGGGACCAAATACACTAGGGTGGATTACTTCAACTGTTTTAGTAGTGCTTTTAGTTAAATGTCTCTCTATATATATTGCAGCCACTGAAACCCACCCTACTGCAGCCAGATGATCTCTGACTGTTGTAGAATTGCTTTGGAATGGTATGGACATGTCTGGAAAGGTAAAGTAAATAGTAAAAGTTATACTGGAAGAACTAGCATGAGGAAACCCAGTGGACTGTTGTGTGCTTAGGCAGATACGCCGTTTTGACATCCTGTAGACTGGTCATTTTTTGAATGCCTGTTGAAATCTGAGTGCTTATTCGTGTGATTAAATGCCCCAGAGTTGGCACCTTTGATGACATAGGCATATCTTTCTCATAAATTTTAAGATAGATGTTGTGGTGGCCTGTGGTGCTGGAGTAATGACAAGGCTATCATTAGGAATATGTTGGAAGTTGCATCATCATTTTATAATGTGCAGGCTGAGGAAATGAAGCTAGAGGAGCCAAGCAATATATCAGCATTCATTGCTGATATATAGCTGGCCTCGCAGTTCTGAGCCCTTATTAATAGCCTTAAAATATAGAGCAGAGATTATTGTTCCTTTTAAGCTAGAGATCTCTCTCTGTGTGGTGCACTTGGAGGGATCAGGGTGTTGCTAGCATGTGATATTTGCGCTCACTGCTGCAAACCTCTTTCTTTTTTATTTTTTTCCTTTGAAATGAAATTTTTCAGGTCATTTAGTTTCATAGCTCAGCATTTCGGAAATAACATGGGTATAAAGAGTTCTTTCGATGGCAGCCCTAAGGCTAGGATCTGTGCGTGGCCATGCCTTGGTGTGGGTTCTGGGGGCCATGACAAGACTTCAGCCCATCATTTCCAAGTCAAGGTACCTCGGGAAGATGATGTTTCATGTGAGGCTTGCACAGGGGGCACCCACTTCCAGCCCAGTGGGAGCTCACCAGGGGATGACCACCTTTGGCACAGCTAACTCCCATGACCTTGCATACTGGCAGCTGGAGCAGGAGAAGCCCCAAATGGCTAGGGTGAAATGAAGATCGTGAGCTTTCTGATCAGTTAAAAAAAAACCCAAACCATAAAATTCAACTGTCAGAATTCGATGCCAGTGCTGCTGAATTCCTTCCGACCCAACCTGACCTCATCCCAAGGTTGCGGAGATGGGTGGGCTTCATCTTCCAAAGGGTCATGGCTGCTGCGTGCTGTGTGGCTCACTCGTGGGAGGCCACTGTGTGAAGGAGCAGGAGGAGGAGGAACAACTGATTCATTTCCCAAGGGCTGTTTATGCTTTCGGCTCTTTTCTCAGGCTAAAGAAACCGGGTGTCGCTCGCCCGCGACATCTGCAGCTCCGCCACAGCTGCATGCTTTCATTTTCTCACTTCACAATTCCTGGAAAACTCTGGTTTCCCTGAACATGGCTGGTCCATGTGCGCAGCAGCTGAACTATCCACAGGATTTAATAGTCCCTGATTACTCCTCAGAAGATGGACCAGAACAGCTTCATTGTTTTTACCCATTCCAGAAAAGCCACATGCCCATTTTTATATGCATTTGAAGGATATCTCAACATCAATTTGCCAATAACATGTATGTTTACTGATCATCAAATAATGTGCCATGGGTTTGGGGGTGTTCTGCAATTTTCATATCCCTCTGTAGTTGCTCAGACCTGGAGTAGCCTCCTTTTCCAGCTCAAAACTGTCTTATGCTGACAGCCTCTTTGACCCATGGCTTCTTTTGCAAACACTCCAAACAGGGATCTAATGTAACACTACTGGTACAAACTTTATTGTACCAGGGCATTTTCAGAAACATGAGACACTTAGCAATTGTTTTCTATTGTTCTTTCCTTGGTTACACATACATTTTAAGTGTCTTGTCATTTATTTGGCATTCGGATCAGTGTCATTACAGTTTGTTAACAACAGTTGTTTGCAGTACTAGGTGTACAAATCAGTTGCACAGTTTGATCCAGAGCTTTACAAAACATTCTCCTAAATGTAACAGGAGAAAACAAATGGGTAAAAGAGGTCAGTTAACTAAGGTAAAAATAATAGATATTATCTTTTTCTTTCAGAGACTTTTCAAAAGGTTACAGCTGCAGCAAATACAATTTCTTTAACTGAAGAAGGCCCACCAAGAAAAAAAAGTAGACTTTCTTTTCTCTATAAGTACCTTTAGTATAATTCTGCCCTTACTGTAACCTCTGAGGCTTGAAAAGCTTCTGTCAGATTAGAAATCATATTGAAAATATCTCTTACCAACATTGCAAATAGCTGATTATTGAAATGAAAAGAGAGTAATGCAAATCTTGAACCTGCCAAGTGTGCCTCACACACTCAATCCTATGCATATGATTTTAAGCACTAGGTTTGTGGAGATGACTTCTACGTGGAAATTTTAGCAAGTAAATCTTTGCTATTTCTGAATTCATAGTGAAGTAGACCCACAGGTTTTCCTGTTGTTTGTTACAGCTTCCAAAATAATTCTGCATTTTTTCTTGTTTACAACAATAAGCTTAACTTCTGCTATTTTGCATCAAGTTCTGTGAGGGATTATTTTTTAAGGAAAAGGGATTCTCACCAGGAGGCTGAATTGCATCATTCATCCATTGAAAGGAAATAATTTACTTGTGTTTTAAATTAAAAATCAATAAATATGTTTCCTTAGCAACGTTGCTTTTGTAGAATATTTCCATTGTTTTTAGAGTGGGAAAATAAAACAAAACTTGTTTACAGTGCATGAATCTGAATGCAACTTTGGATTAAGTATAAGAAGACTTTATAAAGGCTCCTAACCTTTGCAATGGCATGTGTTAAGAGTTGTCATTTGCTGTACAATTAAAGAGCTGCAACTAGAGTTATGAATGGACTGATAAACTAATATTTTCTTTTCTGTTTATTTTCTGCTACCTTCCAGGTTTATGAAAGGCCACAAAAACATTCTACTCTGCACTATGATCCCGGCCTCCAGCAAGACTTCACCAGTGACACCTTAAAATCGAAGCACCAGCAGAAAAGTAGCAACCAGCACCACCTTGACTGGTCAACAAGCTCCGACACTGGATCCGCTTCTCAAAGTTGCTTCATGAGCACAGAACCCAGTAGAGAAGCAATTAGTGCCACCAAGGTCTCCACTCCAGAGCCAGGCATTTCTTTTAGCAAATCCCAAGTAAAGAAGTCCTGTGCTAGCAGTACGTGGGGACAGCTGTCAGCCAGTAGTAAGGAGCTTGTCATTTGCAGTGCAGTCCCATCACCCAACAACATCAGCGTGGCCACCCAGCCCAGCAGTGCCTCTGAGTGCAATGGGCTTTTGCCACTTGGTGATCCAGAGGGAAGCATGCAGCTGGAGGTCCCCGATCAGACCACTGGGAGTACAAAGAAGAAGTCCAGCAAAAAGGACTTGTTAAGTCAAACAATCCAAACCACAGACATTGAATGGGTGAAGAGTGCTCAGAAAGCATTTGACAGCAAATCCCATGACAACATGGAAGGTAAAAAGGAGTCTTACTCAATGGAAAGTCTATTGGATACATCACCCTTGAAGCAGAATCCCACTTCTGCTAGCAGTTGTGAAAGTGACACCAGTCATGTACGAATTACTATCCCAATAAAGTCTCCAACAACAGATGCATCTGGCCACAAAAGGAAAAAAAGGCAATCCACAAAATCTTCTATTGAGAAAACTATCCAGGAGAAAAGCCTGCCTCCTGGACTTGCTATGAGCAGTGAAGTAGCAAACAGGACAAGCTCTCAAACAGAGGGAAGTAAAAAAGATCTTCGAGCCACAAAGCCAGGGAAAGTGATTGAAAATGAGTCCCCCTTAGCAGCTATTGACAGCAGCATGCTTACTGACAGAGCTTCCCCCAACAGTGCCACCAGACTCAGAAAACCTGTAGCTCTGACGTCCACTCTCCTACCCACCGATCTTCCCACAGCTGGCAAATTATCTGAGATCCAGCACCCCAAACATGTGACTAAGCGGCGATGGACCTGCAGCAAGCCTAAATCTATCCTTCGGGAGACCTCCATGACGACGTCTGAAAAGCTGATGGTAGAGCCTCCTTCAGCCTATCCCATCACACCATCCAGCCCTCTGTATACCAATACTGACAGTCTTACTGTGATCACACCTGTCAAGAAAAAAAGAGGACGACCAAAGAAACAGCCTCTGCTCACTGTTGAAACCATTCATGAGGGGACCTCCACCAGCCCAGTGAGTCCAATCAGTCATGAATTTTCAGGAACAAAGAAAAGGAAAAGGAGACGGAATCTAGCCAAGTTGGCCCAGATGATCCCAGGAGAGGACAAGCCCATCAGTGAACTCAAGTTTCACAAAAAGGTCGGGAAGCTTGGGGTCTTGGATAAGAAGACCATCAAGACCATTAATAAAATGAAAACCCTTAAAAGGAAGAATATTCTCAACCAGATCTTGTCCTCCTGCTCCAGCAGCATAGCTCTGAAGGCAAAAGTCCAGCCACCATCTAGTGCTGGACCAGCCACTATTGATACCAGACTAGGGAAGCAGATCAATGTCAGCAAGAGGGGGACTATATATATTGGCAAAAAACGGGGCAGAAAGCCAAGAGCAGAGCTGCAGCCTCAGACAGAAGAACCTAAGACAACCATCAAGCACTCAAGGCCTGTTTCCAGCCAGCCAGAAAACCCAGCAGTGCCTTCCAACCTGCAGTCACTTGTGGCATCGTCACCAGCAGCTATTCATTCGCTTTCGACACAGTTAGTCGGGACTAATGGCAACCTTAGCCCTGCAAGCACTGAAACTAATTTTTCAGAGCTAAAAACTATGCCAAATCTTCAGCCTATCAGTGCTCTTCCTACAAAAACCCAGAAAGGAATGCACAGTGGAACTTGGAAGCTGTCTCCACCCAGGTTAATGGCTAATTCACCTTCCCACCTCTGTGAAATAGGTTCTCTGAAAGAAGTAACCCTCTCTCCAGTGAGTGAGTCTCACAGTGAGGAAACCATACCGAGCGACAGTGGGATAGGTACAGACAACAACAGCACTTCTGACCAAGCTGAGAAAAGCTCAGAGTCCCGCAGAAGATACTCCTTTGATTTCTGCACCCTGGACAATCCAGAGGCTATCCCATCTGACACCAGCACAAAGAACAGGCATGGTCACCGGCCGAAACATCTCATTGTGGATAACTTTCTCTCTCATGAGAGTATTAAAAAGCCAAAGCACAAAAGGAAAAGGAAAAGCCTGCAGAACAGAGATGACCTCCAATTCCTGGCAGACCTTGAGGAACTGATCAATAAGTTTCAAGTGTTCAGGATTTCCCATAGAAGTTACACATTTTATCATGAAAATCCATATCCCAGCATCTTCAGGATTAATTTTGATCACTACTATCCTGTGCCATATATCCAGTATGACCCATTGCTCTATCTTCGCAGGACCTCTGACATGAAGTCTAAGAAGAAGCGTGGTAGACCTGCCAAAACCAATGACACCATGACAAAGGTGCCTTTTTTACAAGGGTTCGGTTACCCTATTCCCAGTGGGAGTTACTATGCACCCTATGGAATGCCTTACACATCAATGCCTATGATGAATCTTGGTTACTATGGTCAGTATCCAGCTCCTTTGTACCTGTCTCACACGCTCGGAGCGGCTTCCCCATTTATGAGACCGACCGTGCCCCCACCCCAGTTCCATGCAAGCTCTCATATGAAGATGTCCACCACTGCCAAGCATAAAGCAAAACACGGAGTACACCTGCAAACACCTGTGGGAATGGGCCTTGGAGACATGCCATCTTCTTTGACTCCTCCAAAGGTTGGAGGAACAAGCCTTTCAAGTGGCCGACTTCACAAAAGGAAACACAAACATAAGCACAAGCATAAGGATGAGCGGATATTGGGGTCTCATGAAGATCTGAGTGGTCTCTTTGCTAGCAAGCCCAGTAGCTTCTCTAGCCATGCTATCAGTGAAAGGCTAAGTGGCTCAGATAAAGACCTTTCCTTGCTAAGCGAAAAAAGCAAGCATAAGGAGAAGCACCAGCATTGTGAAACCGGACACAAAGGCTCGAAGAGTAACTTTGAAGTGGATACACTGTCTACATTATCACTTTCTGATGCCCAACAGTGGACACAGAGTAAAGATAAAAATGACTTAAGCAATGATCCCATTGACTCTTGCACAAAGAGATACTCTGGTAATACTGAGATTAATGGAAGGTCAGAGTCCCTGGACATGTTTGGTGAAATGAATTCTTCAAGTGAGAAACGGGACAACGATTCAAGTGGGAATAAAAGAAGAAGCTTTGAAGGGTTTGGAACCTACAGGGAAAAGGACATTCAGCCCTTCAGGACAAACAGAAAGGACAGAAGTACTTATGATTCTTCAGCCTCTTCAGGTAAGGTCTACTTTATTCTATTTTACCTTTTTGCATTTAAATTTTAATGCTGATCAAAGAGGTACTTATCATTTGCAGGAAATATTTTTGAGCCAATAACTTCTCTGGCTTTTTGTATTTGACTCTCATTCTGCATCCAAACTTTGGGGAGATTGACAAGAAAATTTGCCATGCATTGTCATGGTGTGAGCCCAGTCGGTAACTCAGAACCACGCAGCCGCTCTCTCAACTCAGCTCCTTTCTTCATCCCCCCACCTCCCAGAGGGATGGGGTGGAAAATTGAAAGAATGCCACTCCCACAGGTTGAAGTAAGACCAGTTCAGTAACTAAGGTATAACACAAAACCAATACTGCTACCACAAATAATAATAATGATGAGGGAAATAAATAACAAAGGAAGAGAATACAGCCACTCACTACCTGCCGACTGATACCCAGCCTGACCCGAGCAGTGATCTAACCCTTCCAGGAAACTGCCACCAGTTTACATACTGGGGATGACATGCTGTGGTATGGAATACCCTTTTGACTAGTCTGGGTCATGTGTCCTGTCTGTCCTTCCTCCTAGCTTCCCCTCCTCCCTGGCAGAGCATGAGACTCAGTCCTTGGTCAGAGTAAACTTTACTTAGCAACAACTAAAAACATCAGTGTTATCAGCTTTGCTCCCAGGCTGAAAGTCAAAAACACAGCACTGCACCTGCTACTAAGAAAAAAAATGGCTGCTGTAGGACATGCATTAAGCCGGCATTAAGCCAAAACCTCTTAAAGCCCTTGAATGGCACAGCTTTTTTTCTAAACTTTTGTCCAGCCTTTGCTTGTCTGTCATAGCTTGTTGCACTTCCTCCAACAATATCTCCATTGCAGTCTGCAGCAGCAGCAATTGTAAATCCTGTTGGCAAGGTAGGCATCCCTCTTACTGGTGTCTAATACTATGGAGTGGTAGTCATTGCCCAGCCTTTGGAAGGATAGCCATGGTGTTGAGCAGAGAGTCTACTGTGACCCGACAGAGCATTCAAAAGCCATTTGTTGATGGCATGGGCCAGACATGTGAGAAGTTGTGGAGCTGGGTCTGTGTCCCATGACTAGTGTGGTGTACTACTGATCCAGAGGGACCCGTCATGATGATGGTTGGGCTGAATGTATAGAGATCCTAGGTATAATCCTAATGTAAATCTGTCACTTCCAGCCTGCAGGTGTCATGTAAAGTAATCATTCTGAGCACTCAATGGCTGTGGGAAGGGACGGGACTGGTGTCATGGAAGCAATAAACCCTCAACAGCTGACTGAAAAGTTATGAGACTCATGACTTAGATACATAAGCTGGGTAGATGGGGAGGGAGGAAGCTCCTTTAGATTCCTAAGAACATCTGTTCCTCTCCTCCAGAGGGGAAAAAAAGGGAATCTGACTCTTGTCTGAGAGACTGCATTGTACTTTACAATAGGGAACTGCTTTTGTGATGACACAGAGGCAGGTGTTTTGCTGCAATATAAATGAATTTAGCTTAGGAGCAAGCCCATAGCTCCTGCACCATCAGATATATATCACAAAGCAGAGTTCACTCTTGGTTCTGGAAAATGGTGAGCTTTACTGCACAAACCTCTGGTGGATGAGATTCTGATGTGCTAAAAACGAACTTCAAAGAGATGTAATTCATAGCCTCCAAAATGAAGACAGAAATCAGCTGAGAACACAAAGGGAGGAGAGAATTTGTATAACCTGCCAATGCAAGGCTCTTAAGTTTTTTATTGACTTGTAACTGATTGAGATCCAAAGACTGTTCATGCTTAAGCCACCTAGATATTTCCATTTCCTTCACTGAGAGCAGAATCTTGACTATAGCAGCTCTAATAAAATGAGAGCCATGAAAATACTAAGTTTCATGGTACCGTATTATTTCAGACCCATTGTGACACCTGGAAATATCAGAAAAGAGACTTAATTCAGTCACAGATTTTATCAGGATTGCTGCACGCCTGATAGAGAACAAAGTTTTTCTTCACCAAGTGTTGTGATGCCTATTGTACCACATTGCTGTGCCTAGCCAGCAAGGGTTAAAAATCTTCAAAATTTTCAGCAAGCCTATTTCTCATCTTTTTAGTGGAAGTTGCTGATTTCACAGTTTGATAACATTTGGATTTGTAGCTTTTTTTTGCTTTCTGAGCAGAAGCCGTTTTCTATTTTGCCAATTTAATACATTTTACGTTGGTGTAACAAATTGTTCAGACAAAATTCTCAGAACAGCTGAACCCAAATGAATTTCCAAAGTAGGGATATTACCTCCACCATGCTAGCTTGGAAATAGAGTTAGTAAAGAAAAAGTCCATTTGATGTTATTTTCCTTCAGTTTATTGTCCATGATGATAAAAACATGAGGTGGAGTGGTAGAACTTGCATTAGGAGCTCCATCTGATTTGGTGTTTAAACTTGTTCTCATTTAAAACTAAAATTATTTTTATTTATTTTTTACTTTTCATGATTGCAACTGCACATTGTTCCCGATAACCTAATCCATCAAGTCACAGATTATGAACTGGTTTCTTTACTGTCAAGCTGTTATTTAGATGGAAAAATCATCAGCAGTTAGCTAAGCAGAGCTAGTTAACCAGAGACATACCTCGCACTAGAAGGAAAAATACTAAAACTCTGCCAAGAAAGGCCTGGAGCCAAGACTGCTCATTAAAGCTTAGGAACATCTGTCTGCTTATGACTGTCTAAGATCTCAATGGAGCTTTTTTTCCTCTCTGCCTTTGACCTTCACTGGGATTCCCAACAGAGGTCTATGCTTAAGTCTAGCCATAACTATTAACCGGTTCCCACTGAGGAGGGATTAAATATTTCTGTGATAACCTTGACCTTCTTTCTCCTAATTCACCTTGCATTTCCCTGAGGTGTCTAAACAACATTGATTAATCATAAAAATAAAGGTAAAAGAAAAAAATCCCTATGAGAAAATACAGCTCTGTCCCAGGAGGCGATTTCCATAGCTTGATTGCTCTTGACATTCTGTATTTGTCATCTTTTGCAATATAAAAATAATATGTAACAGAGATCAGAAGAAGACATCCTGAATATTCAGATGAAAGCTGTAAATAGATTTATATCACAATTTCAGTGTTAATTTTAGTGCATGGACATTTTGGTATGATCAGTAATGCCATTTGCAGCTTCATTTGTGTGTTGCTGGAGATGAAATATGGAGCAAAACCTACCCA
>JASSUY010036440.1:2063-14639 GCA_032466535.1 Forpus xanthops
GGTGGTGAGGCACTGGAATGGGTTGCCCAGGGAAGTTGTTAATGCTCCATCACTGGCAGTGTTCAAGGCCAGGTTGGACAGAGCTTTGAGTGACATGGTTTAGTGGGAGGTGTCCCTGCCCATGGCAGGGGGTTTGGAACTAGAGGATCTTGAGGTCCTTTCCAATCCTAACTATTCTATGATTCATCCATAACCATTTCTTGAGGCAGATAGTGCAGGCATTGATTAGTAGCTTGCAGAGGAGCCATACAATTCTACTTAGGTAGAAGAAACTCAGCATTTTTCTTTCTCAGAAAATACAATTTTGTTATTCGAATGACAGTTCAGAAATATATCTGGTATAAATAGAAAATAAAGAATCACTGATAAAGTCAAATGACACTACTGTCATAAAAGCAGGAACTAATAATTTGATTTAGATATATATTTATTTATACACACATATGTCTACATATAGCTATATTTAGATATAGATACTGACTTTGCAGTGGACCTTTGAAGTAATGAAGACGGAAACCAAGGAAACTAATTTCAAAATTAATGACCTTTCTCTGACTTTCTTCTTATAACAAGTAACTAAGGCCTGAGGGGTGATGAGCTTAAGCATAACAGACTGGTTGAAACAGAAGAGAATTATTTCTTGGGATGCTATTACAACACACTTATTAATACAATAAATGTAACTGGCAAAATAAAAATAACATTAGGCCTTCACCATTACAAGTATAAATGAAAATACCCTTGTCTGGTATCCTTGTAAAGTAGTTTTGAAATAGTGATGTTTTTCCACAGAAATTATTTTTCATGCATTGCAAAATATTATTTTGCTGCTGTCACTCCCTTGCTTTAGAGAAACAGAACCCAGATTTTAGCCACTCAACTTTTTCCTGGGACACAAGAATTAAAATGGATGTAAAACTGTCTCTTCTATTTGTGTTTATACTTATTTTCTTTATATTTAGTTAAATATGAATGCTTTATAGACAAAGCACTTCCACAGTTCCAGAAAGAAATAGGTTTGACTCCAAATTTTAGCTAGACTGTTCTCATATCCTTGCAGATCCTTAAAACACAAAGGATGGGCCTTAGCTAAATAACAAGCTGTATCATACATTGTTTTGTGTTCTGACCATATTCAGAAATTCACTACATGCAGCTCCGTAACAGTGTCAGTCACAGCTGAAATTGGATGAATGTTTATCATCCATTTTTCTAGTAATACTGTTCAATATGAGAAGCAATATTCTTTTAGTCAAAGTTGAATTAAACAGTTCCTAAACAAAAGAGCTTATGGCATTGGTTGCTAATGACTCACTAGTAAGAGGTGTTCATCTTCATCAGTTAATCCACCTTTTCAGCTTTTTACTGATTATTAATTTTTTCCATGCCAATAGGGCATTTCTAAATATTACTCGCATTGGCACACGGTTTGACATGAACCACAATATGGAGATATACATAAAACTATGGAATCAGCATCTTCAAGCTTAACATATCTGAAATTTGGCCTTATCCTACTTGTGATATTTTCAGTTTTTGCTCATTAAACTAGTAAGGTGCAAGAAAATGTCATACCATATAGAGGATAAGCTATAGATTGATGCAGTCAGCTCTCCAGGGGTGGAGAACTCAAATTAACTTGGAAGTTACATCTGGACCCTTTCTCCCACTCTCCCCCTCTCTGTTACCACAACAAACTAAGCTTAACTGAAAAGGCCATACTGGGAGGTGGAAACAAGAGCTTCCAAATCTGTTACATTTTTAAAAATTAATGATGTCTATCTCTCTATGGAAATGTGAGTATTGCTGGATTGTGTCAAGCAGATCTTCAAGAGCTAAATCCTGGAAGTACTCCAAACTGAGGTCACTGTTTTTTCGCAAATACCAGCCTGCAAAACTGGGAGGTATTTTGCAGTTTATGTTGCTGAAAATTGTATCTATCTGGGGATTTTTTCTTATTCAACTTTCTGACCATATTCTTTCTTTTTTCTTGAAAATTATCATGTATAAATATGCAGATGCACTTCTTTGCAGTTACTTTTTCTACCACACACAAAAAAAGTAAGATTTATTTTTCTTGTAAGCTACATTTGAAGGCAAACAATTTTTTCCTCAGTTATTAATTTTTAACAAAAGAAAACTGAATTTAGGAAGCTACTATTTTTGTTGCTTCTACTTTTTCCCTCCAGATTACCCTTCTAGATACCTTTACTCTAAACATTAGAAAATGCAAAGATGTAAACTGCAGCCAATGTCCAAGGGATTAGAAAAATTCTCTAGAAACTTGGCTGAGGATCATAAAACCAGGAATAAACAAGTGTGCTAAGAAATAAAAGAGAAATATTACACATAAGACAGAACAGATGCCATTATCTTTTAGTCCTGATGAACCAGCTAAAAGCAACATGAGTTTATTTATGCATGACAGAATAATTTATTCTGGTTAAAAACAAAACTTTGAAGCACTGACAAGTTTAGAAGCTGTATGTCAGCATATTCTAATACTCTGTATAAGCTATTTTATCAGAAAGGGTTTCGAGGCTATCGAGGTGCCACTGGCTAATAATTTCCAGTTGGTGTAAAAGCAGCACTGATGCCACCATGCCAGCTTACTCCCATGATTCTCCTTTCCAAGTCTGTGCCTTGCACAAGAAACTATAGAGGGCAAAAGTAACAGCGACATGGCTCCAACAAAGAGCACAGGAGCAAGCTGGCAACAGAAATGCAGTATGACAGGGCTGCTTTAATGAATATGAATACATGAGGAACAGAAGACAAAAGTTGTTGGTGTACATGTACCTAAAGTCATTCTGATTTGGGTGATGCTAAGAAAGAATGCTGAAGTGCAACACTAATAGTGGTGGTGTAGGACATTCTTCAAAACAAAACAAGAAAATCAAAACTCCAACATAGTTCTAAAAGGCTGCAAAGACCTTCACCAATTTATAAATTTTAACTCCTATTCAAAATTTAATTACTCACTGCTGCAGATGTGCAGGCATTAAGAGATAACAAATAATCATAACATTCACCATGTATGCCAAGGTAGTCCTCCTGAGGCTTGACAGTTTACTGTTTTCTAATGGCACTGTAGATCAAAGGAAAATGTTTCAAACTGTCTTCCACAGCATATGAGATGCTGCATATGGAAATCAGATTCTATGAGTTACTCCCTTGGAATACTCTTCCCTATCATAAACAGCTAAAGTCACATATGAGATGCATTAAGAGAGATTTCTATACATGCATGCAATTATATGGAATCTCTGACTGAGGGCACACTTATTGAATTACTTCCAAATTGAAGCTCTACGCACAGATTAACAAATATTCAAACACTAAATAGTCACAAAGCATGATCATACCCATTACTCATACTGAAGAAAAAAAGAAAAAAATCAGCTACTGCCACAGCACCATTACCCCAGAGCCTATAATAACATGCCCAAACTCCAACATACCACTGCAAGCTGGACGTACATTCCTTGGAAGAAAAAACAACAATCTGCTCTTCCCCTGGCCAGCTTCACCCACACTGCTTCCTTCCTACACAGCTGCTCAGCTGCAGCTCTACCATACCCACTAGCTCACCTCTGAAAAAGGCCAGCACTTCAGGCTGAGCACAAGCACAATTTCATGGCATGGGAAAACCGGAATGGGAGTGAAAAACAGAGGCATGAGAGGGAAGGCGTAGGGGTATCAGAAAAGCAGTGGTATGCAAGAGAAGAGCTAACTGATAGTTGAGCTGCATACTCCAGGAAGGCAGTCAATCCTGAATTACCTATGGATGATTTAACTTCAATTCGGGATTAAATACAACATGGGGAGAAGGCACTAAAGCTGATTTTAATAAAGAGCTAGCTCAGGTCAGATAGGCTTAACTAATGCACACAGAGTGCTTTGTGAACACAGCTGTGTAATTTCTGGGGCCAGCTCAGCAGTAGAGCACCTTTCAGGAACAGACTCAGTTAATGAGACCTGATGAGTCTTAACTGACTGAATGTAGAACCACTTAGCTGTTCTTGCAACTGCTCCCCAGCTTGGTCTCATTTAAAACAGCTGCAATGAGCCTATCTGTAATCAAGGCACTTCCACAATATTGCAGTACCATTAGCGTCTTGTATGTGTATGTGTGTGAATGAGAGGGAATCAGGTTAGTCAAGTCTTTGCAGAATATTCCCCCTTTTATTTTTTTAAAGGCACAGCAAATCAATGTCATGGAGCTGACTGAGGATATCTGTAGTAACTGTCCATAGTTTAATCTTGCACATATTTCCTTTTGTGCCTACTGGAAGGAAATTTTCAGATATTTTTTATCTATTTCAACCTCGAAGTCACTGCTTAGCTAGGCTATTGCTCAGAACTTCTTGTCACTGATTCTTCTAGCTATCATGATTTTTTGGTGGTAGTGGTCTCCACTACATCTTCCAGCAGAAAAAGAAAATCTGAAACATATATCTGTTTATGTATACAGACGTGCTCATACACACATATATATAGGTTATATGAAACAGTACACAATATTTGGATAAGGAATACAACCCATCTCAGATTGTTATCCACTGTGTTTGTTATCTCCATATTGGCAACAACAGCTCCCAACTATTGCTCATTTCCCTTCTGTGACATTATACAAGACGGAGATTATTTTTGCAGATGCTCTAAAGTTCATAATCTTATTTTGTCACAACATTTTTCTCAAATAGAATAAAACAGTCACTGAAACTTTTGAAGTGATAGTCTGAAAAAGGGTTTGTTCTAGCACTAATCCTTATGTTACCAGCTTCAAGGCAGAAGGTCTCCGTGTGAAAGACAATAAACAAACAATGCTAATTTTTTTATTGGTATGACACCATTCTTGTCTAGCTCAATATAAATTATTATGTGACAACTCAGGAATTTCAGCTATAACATTTGGGAATGTGCTCAAATGTCACAGGTTCAACAGGAGCAGTCATTTTCTCTTTTTTGCAGTAGCTGGTGCAGCATTGTGTTTTTGACTCTCAGCTAGGGAGCAGTGTTGATAACACCAGTGTTTATAGTTACAGCTTAGAATGTTTAGGCTGGCAGAGGACTTTCTGAGTTTCACGCTCTGCCAGGGAGGAGGGGAAGCTAAGAGGAGGCCAGGAGGAAGCAGAAACAGGACACCTGACCCAAACTGACCAAAGAGGTATTCCATACGAAGGCATGTCACACCCAGGATGTAAAATGGAGAGCAGAGGCCCAGAAGGGTGGGGAGGTGCACTGTGTGGTCGGGCTTGGTATCAGGTGAAGAGCTGTTGTGTTGTCTTTCCTTGTATTTCTCTTGTATTATTATTGGTGGTAGCAGTAGTGATTTGTGTTACACCTTAGTTACTAAACTGTTCTTATCTCAACCTGTGGGAGTTGCATTCTTTTGATTCTCCTCCCCATCCCCCTGGAACTGGGGAAGAAAGAGGGGAGAGTGAGTCAGCAGAGCTGGGTGAAGGCCTTAAACCACGACATCAAGCAATCTCATAGACATTAGTAGTTATACTTGAGAATATAGGAAAAATATAGAGATTGTGTCTTACATCCTTAACAAGACTTCTGATACTGCTCATGTGATGTCACACAAGCAAGGTAGGAAATTTTTATTTAAATGAAAATTAAACTGATGGAAAAATGTAATTTGAAGTTACTATATAGGAATATATGGGAATATCAAGTGGAAGCACATAAAGATGTATGCTATGTCTAATATTACTCACTATTTCATTAATTACTTGGTTGATAGAATAGTGGGTAGATATTTTACATTCACAAAGATGCAAAACATAACCAGCAGGGAGCACCTGAGAAAAGGAACACAATAGAGAGTGGTTTCAAAAACCTTGAAAATTCAATTCAGTAAGGGCAAAGAACTAAATTAACTAGCTGAATAAACTGGATGAACATAGGAATGGGTTGTAAATGACTGGACAAGTGATGGGAAGTCTCGAAACAAGAGCAGAAATTTAAGAAAGCAGAATATGTTTAGTATAGGGAATATTGAACTGAAAGATCAGAATTCAAATATATGAAGTTATTGCTGAGAATAAACTCAGTTCTCAGTTTCCATTGTGGTGACAAAAATACCTTAAATAACAGCAGGAGATATTAAGGTTGGAGATGAATTCATTAGGGACTGTAGTGATAGGTCAAGGGTTAATGGGTTAAAACTTTAATGGGAAAAGTTTAGATTGGATCTGAGGAAGAAATTCTTTACTGTAAGGGTGGCGAGGGATTGGAATGGGTCGCCCAGGGAAGTTGTGAATGCTTCATTGCTGGTGGTGTTCAAGGCCAGGTGGGACAGAGCCTTGTGTGGCATAGTTTAGTGGGAGGTGTCCCTGCCCATGACAAGGGGGTTGGAACTAGATGATCAACCCTAACTATTCTATGATTCTATGAAAATCTTTTGAACTGCAACAATTATAAAGCAATGAAAAAAAAGATCTGCAAAACTACAAAAAAAAAATTAAAAAAACCCTTGACTTAACAAGTGCATTGGACAGAAATTGATCAGAAATTATTTAAGCCTAGCTCATCCTGCCTGAGGCAAAAGTCTGGACTGCACAGACTTTCAACTCTCTTTCAAGCCCCATTTATTATGCCTATCCTTCCTTTGTGGGGAGAAAAAAAAATATCTCTCTAAAAGACAGCACGAAGAATAAGGTAGACCTCTATACTAATTTGCAGCATCATTTTCCGCAGAACTTTAAAAGCTGGTTTGCATGAAAACATGGTCATACGCATTTCCAATAGTTAACACATTTTCAACTTTGATTACTTGTGAACACTGCAGAAAAAAAAAAAATAAAAGGAAGAATGAGAACCAGTAGCTGCGCACTGACTATAATAAGAACACTGCCTACTACATAATTTTTTCCCCTGAGTTAGCTTACTGGTATTGAAATTGTTCTCTCTATCATTACAGTTTCTTGTAATGTACTTTTTTTAGTGTGACAGTGCAAAATGGTAGGATAGCACTTCCTTTACTGTTTTTAATTCTACTGCAAACTACTGGACTGAATTTCTTAGATAAGATATAAGGAGTTTGTTTTACTGACACACCATATTTCTCAGAAGTTTAGTGGCAGAATAATAACTAGGTGTGCACCATAATATATGGATGAAAATTACACAGGAAAAAAGGCTGTGAGGGTGTTGGGGTACTACTATATATTAAAAAGTACTTAAAATTGGATTAATTACCTAATCTCAATAATTTAGGCAGAATTTATATTCCAGCTCTAAAGAGTATGATGATTCTATAACCAGGAGTAACACAAATGTAAAGAGGATAATCAGACAGGCTGTGATGGCAGGAGATGTCACCATAAAGTGAGGCTTCAATCATACTGCTTTAACATTGTGTTTCTGAAACTGGGCACCAAGATCCTAGCAACTGTCAGCCTATATGCCTGCCTTCCCCATATGGTGGAAGTTGGTAAAACCACTCTGATCCTGCCCCTCTACTCTGTTCTCATGAGACCTCACTTGGAGTATTGTGTGCAGTTCTGGTGTACTTAACATAAAAGGAACAAGTCCAGAGGAGGCCACAAGGATGATGAGGGGCTGAAGCACCTCTCGTATGAAGACAGGCTGAGAAAGTTGTGGCTGTTCAGCCTGGAGAAGGGAAGGCTGTGTAGAAACCTCATAGCAGCCTTCCAGTGTCTGAAGGAGGCCTATAGGGATGCTGGGGAGGGACTCTTCATGAGGGACTGTAGTGATAGGACAAGGGGTAATGGGTTAAAACTTTAACAGAGAAACTTTAGATGGATATAAGGAGGAAGTTCTTTACTGTTAGGGGGTGAAGCACTGGAACATGTTGCCCAGGGAAGCTGTGAATGTTCCAACCCTGGTGGTGTTCAAGGCCAGGCTGGACAAAGCCTTGGATAACAGTTTCGTGTGAGGTGTCCCTGCCCATGGCAGGGGGGCTGGAGCTAGATGATCTTAAGGCCTTTTCCAACCCTAACTGTTCTATGATTCTATGTGCAATCTGCTCAGAAAAAAAGCTGATGTAGCTTTCAGTTAAAGAGAGTCTTAAGCTTCTTTGAAGAAATCAAAGCAGAGAAGGACAATTTGGTTCAAGTAGGATACTTGCATATAGAAAATATTTTCTACAAAGTCCCTCAGGAAAGAGTTTTAAAGAATTTGGCAACAATGCATAAAAAGAAAGGATGTCTTCTGAATGTGTATTTGGCTGAAAGACAGAAAAGAATGGTTAGGAGTATGCTGCATTCTTGTAGTGGAAACTGGTTTAGGATGGATAAATCAGTTATTTTCACAGCAGGTAGTATCTAGAGCTTGCTGCCATAGGGGGTTACGAGGGCCAAGGGAATTAGCAGCTTCAGAGGGGGATTACACAACTTCATTAATAATAGACTGAAAAATAGATTCTATGGGGAATATGCAATAATGTATCTCCTAATATCCCCAGTTCAACAGTTATGGATGTGAGGAGTTGAGGGAAGTATGAAGGGAGAAGTATACAGACAGCAGCCAGTCTGGTAAATTCTCCCTGTCCAGCCTGTACTAATCCCACCAACAGAGAAACTTTGCTGTGCTAGATAGAACACTGGTTTGACCCAGAAAGGCATTGCTTATGCTTTCAAGTGTGGTGAGACCTGATTTTAGTCGTAGATATAAACTTAGCTTTCCTTTATTTGTTGTAGGTCTATAAAATACAAATTCTGTAATTAAACCACTGAAAAATCTCTGGCAAATGCAGTTATTTGAGACCAACAATATTTGTTAAGAGTAACAGAGTAATATGTCCTCATCCTAATTCATGAAAAATCCAATGCAAGACATTTCATTTTTTTTTCTAAATTTTGGGGAAATCTGTTGTGTTATAAATAGTTTCAGTAGTAAACAGGAAAAGGATCTCATTTGTTACTATATTAGCATAATATATTATATTAGTAATACATAATATCTTTTCTAGCTGCTAAGATTCTCCAAACACTTGTCTTATTATCAAAATCAAGGAATAAAAAAAAAATTAGTAAACATGATACATATTAAAATGTTTTACATGTCTGCATCATATTCAATTATTTAGTCATCACAATTTTGCATTGAAATAGGAAAGTCTGAAAAAGTTGACAAGGTTGAGGCAACATGAACAGTTCATTTGAGAACTCAACTGCATCTCCCTCTAAGGAGTAAAAGGGCATAACTTCTCTGTGCCTGAACAGATTGCTCCCAGCTGGAGCAAGGGGGAAACTGAGACCATGTTCTAACTCCTTGAATCCTGTTGCAGCTGCAGCCCATCTCAAGCAGTACAATACAAATCTGCTCCTCATTCAGGCAGTACAGCTTGGAAGATTACTACATAGATCATAATGATTGAATCTACTGTAATGCACGAGACAAACTTCAAGAATTACAAATTTCATAAAGACATCTCAAACTAATTATAAGCTTGTAGCATTTATGGAAAGGCTAAAAAATAGGGAAGTTTCTTCACCCAGCTCTTACACAGCCTGCTTTAAAATCAGCCTTCTCATATTTATTTTGCCAAAATATTTAATAATGCATCCTCAGTGACATTTCTTAAAAGCAAAATATGACTTGCTTCCTGACTCACTCAACTGAAGAGCTCTATACTGGTAAAGACATGTACATCCTCTTATTAACTGACTTGTTATTCCTGTTCATCACTTCTGAACTGTGCAAAGAAGCCATTATCACCAAATTACTGTCTACAAAATGCATGGAATAAAAGCTAAGATGAGTTGGATGGAGACAAACCAAGACATTATATCCACAATGTATTAAACAAAGTTGCATGGAAATTCACATATTTGCTTCCTTCTTGGCTGTCACTTTATCTATTTCTTATGCTCCATTACCTCTGCAAAGGCCCAGGAGGTGTTTGCACATAATAACATTTCATTCTTGATTGAATTAAAATCGAGCATACCCCTCATATTATGTACACACATGAGTTTGCATTGTATTGCCACTTAAAAAAATAAAAAATCTTGTGAACCTCATGCAATACTTTGGGAAGCATACCTTACAATCAAATTTTTAGAAGGGTATTTTTAGTTCCCACAGATGCAAAGAGACACAAAACTTAAGATCAAGAAATCTTTCTGCAGTTCTTTTTCTTAAAAGGGACATAATTATAATGTATTGTGCATGTATGTTGAAGTTTTGAAACTCCAAAGTAGCCATTGCTAGTAGTAGATTAATGCCAAACCAGGTAACAGCCTGCTCTTTTATAGCCAAATGGTTTGGAAATCCAGAGATAGCACATCTAACATTTCAGTAGCAAGAAACATATAATCAGTTTCGTTATGATCTGCCCCAATTTTATATCTTAGGGTAACAATTACAAATGATTTTATCATTGCTCAGTAAGACATGTTCAGTGAGGAATTTTTTTTAGCAGAAATATAATAAAAATGAGAAAAGTGCGTGACATTTTTCTCCAATAAGAATCAATGGTGTCTAAATAATTCATAAAGATATATGAAGATAGGATCCCTGCCCTGCAGAGTTTACAAGCTTCTTCCCTAAGAGCTCATTAGGTGAATCTCCATGGTATATGGGTGACCAAAACTGTCAGGTAGAAAAAGTAAATGAGAATACTGCATAAACGATGAAAAGGATAGTAAAAATCTCAGCAGTTTGATGATAAAATTATTATTTGTTAGATGCTGTAATCCTACTTTTTCAGAAAAAGTGAGTATGTGAACCAGAAAAATTTCAACTATGTTCTGAATGAATTGTTTCCTTTTTGTACATATTATGGCCAGCAACATGTGACCTGTAAAAGCAAACCAAAAATATCTGGGAGCACCTTCTGCTCCCTGCCTTGTCCTGCAAAATGCTGTATACAAACAGTCATATATATCAGATTTATTTCTCTTTTGGTCTTACCTCTTCCATTCCCTTATTAAAATAACAAGAGAATCAAAATTTTCTAATTTTAACAAACAATTCCAAAGTACTTAGTTTTTTTCTAAATTGCAAAATGAAATTCAGCTAATATACTTCAAAATACAACTCCTTTCTCTCCCTCAACTGCAAGGATAGGACTGAAAATTTAATTAGATTTTGATCATAGAGAGCTTCATTTTAAATAATATTTTGAGGGAGGGCTGTGTCATTATTTTTAAGTGACAGAGCTGCTTGCATCAAACCATACCAAATTAAGAATGTGAAGTTTAAACATTAAGAATTACTGTATTGAAAATGTTACAGTTTTTAACCTGGATAATTCTCTAAACATATACTAAATTTTCTCAGCAAAACACAGATAGACAGGCATACACAAATGCCTACATTTTCCAGATATATTTAAGACTAATTAAATAATTTGAGAGAACTGAATACTAACAAATATTTAAAAAAAACATTGAACTATTTCAGAAACTACTTGTAACAAGGTACTTTCCTGGAAGGCTAACACTGGAGGGGACAAAATTGTGTCTGTGTCTGTTAAATCTTACATTTCTCACTGAATTGCTAATTAAAAGTAGCTTTCCACTTTGATGTGGACAAGGGCTTCATCTAAAAGACTTAAAAAAAAAATTATCAAACATAACAGAAAGAAATTGCTCTGAGAAAATGCTGTGTAGTTATTCACAACTTCTACTATCTGGGCTTGTGTTACTTCAGTGCAAACAGTAAAATAAGAACTAAAAACCAGTTCCAAACTTTAACCTTCATGCTGCATAGCAATTATTCCTGAATTGTTTCAATAAATCTCTTCCAAAGGAGATTTTTTTTTCCTTTTCTTTCCCTAACTAAAATACTAGCAGACAGACAGACAGCAAGGTACTGCCTAGTTAACAGCGTAACATTGACAACTCTTGCTGGAACTAGAATTGTCTAGAATTGTCTATGCCGTGTTATCTTTCCCACAGTGCACCCCTCACAGAGAAAATTCAAATAAGTTTTAAAAAGAAGGAAAAGAATACAGAGACAAGTTCAAATGAAGTCAAATATCTTCATGTAGAAAAACCAGTAACAATACATTAAAAAGAAAAAAATCATCATTTTCTGTTGAGCATTGTGAAAAAGTGCCAGTTTTCACATTATTTTTATCAACCTATTACAATTCTTTTGATGTGCAGGGAACTGAAAATGAGCCCTGCTGTTCTTTTTTTTTTTTTTTTTTTTGAGATAGCACTAAAAAAAATAATCTGCTATTTATACTTTTTTTTTTCTCTAATGATAATTAATGTGAAAAAGTCTCATTATGTAATGGCAGCAGAAGTTGAAAATTATAATCCAAATGACCATTTACCCATCATTCAAAAAAGGCTGAAGAATCCTTTATCCTATATATTGCTAAACAGCATCCCTGAACACCAATCCTGCAGCAAAGCCAAACAATCATAGAATCATAGAATGATTAGGGCTGGAAAGGACATTAAGATCATCTAGTTCCAGCCCCCTGCCATGAGCAGGGATACTTCCCACTAAACCATGTCACCCAAGCCTCTGTCCAATCCGGCCTTGAACACTGCCAGCAATGAATCATTCACAACTTCCCTGGGCAATCCATTCCAGTGCCTCACCATCCTTACACTAAAGAATTTCTTCCTCAGCTCCAAT
>JASSUY010036442.1:0-11793 GCA_032466535.1 Forpus xanthops
CTGACAGAACAAGGGGTGATGGGTTTAAACTTAAAACAGGAGTTCAAGTTAGCTATAAGGAAGAAATTCTTTACTATAAGGGCGGTGACGCACTGGCACAGGTTGCCCAGGGAAGCTGTGGATGCCCAATCCCTGGCAGTGTTCAGGGCCAGGTTGGACAGTGCTTGAAGCAACCTTGTCTAGTGGAAAGTGTCCCTGCCTGTCTGTGGCAGGGGGGTTGGAAATGGATGACCTTAAGGTCCTTTCCAACCCAAACCATTTTAAGATTCAGCTGAAGAAAGTCCTGTCAGGCCAATGAGAAGAATGAAATGCATGAATGGCAGACTTAGGCTACTTTGAGAGCACAGGAAGTTAACTGGTGATTGGGAAAGCTATCTCAAATACAAGTCCTCATCATTTGTGCTCCACAACATATTTTACTGCCCATCTCACTTGCCTGAAGCCAGCCAAAAAAAGCAAAGCTGCAAACAAACACAGGAGTTGAGGAGGAGGTGGAGGGTCAGCCACCAAACCACTCCATCACACTCAGTATGGAGAGAAATGCAAGGTTACTGCTTTACTTCTCAACTACCTGTAAACATAACAAAAGCAGCAAAGTTACAGAAGTGATAAGGAGACTATAATACTTTGTACTCTAAGACAATTCAACATTCTGAAATAGCAACATAATGAAAGAAACAGACCTCTGTCATCAAGCGTTTGAGCCCTTCCACTTCATCTTCTCCTGGATTGAGTTCACCACCAGGTCTGTCAAAATAAACGATGAAAGCTACAGTTATGTTTTATCACATTTACCGACTTCACAGGTAATACTGGATTGTGCTTCCAGGCAGGAAGTTACAAATTCACACAAGGCCCTTACATCAGAAATTCCGAATCTAACTTTGATGAATTGTAAGATAGCTTTCACCAAAACATGACTCAAATGGCTACTGTATGGCCCCTAAAAAATAACTGTCATACAAAATGCTTTAACTTCTTCAGCAAGACAAAGTGTAACAATATATATGACAACTGTGACACTTAAAGGTAAAGATTTAACAGTAACATATAAGCACCAGAAGTTGAAGGAGTTGCAAATATCAACTGTATTTGTTCTTATCTCAGAAAGAGCATTCCCTGACACACACAGGAAATAAAACTCCCATGGGGAACCACCCTGCATTTGATGCAAGGTTAATTAAACAAACAAACAAACAAACAAAAAATCCAAAACACATATTTTCATCATTACAGTTTTGCAAAACTTTTAGAGTTTAGCCTATTTTGTCCATAAACATCCCCCAAATCAAGATGCCAGGAAAGACTTCAGATACAAAATGAAATGTCACACACACACAAAAAATTGAAAACAACACAAATGTTAAAACATGAAAGCAAGAGCACCAACAGGAAAACTTGAGATAAGTCAAACCCATCCACTTTAAAAAGAAAACTGGCATCACCACTATGACTATATGACCTAAACACTAACATTTCACTCTGGCACCAGTAACTGAGATGAGCTGAAACCATTTTCTCACATTTAGACACCAACCTTTCTTGCTGTGCCCAGCTCCCCCTGTAGTTTGCAAATGGGTATCATTCTGCACTTACTGGGGGTTTATTCCTTCAGCCTCACATTACCATTTTTGCAGCCACAGCATAAGCATATTTAAGCATAAGTTTTCATAATGTCAGTGCAACACACTGTTGACCACAAGTTTTAAAACAGGATTTTACCATAGTGACACACCATAACTAAGATTTCCAGTTGGTTCCAAATGAAGTCACCCCACTCATGTGCAGTCAGACAAATACACTTTAAACGAAAACCCCATTGTTAAAAAAGACTTTTTCCAGAATGTCTTTTCAAGAAGTGAATCACATTTTAAAACATCCATCAGCCAGACACACTTTAACTTCTAGCCCACACATTTAGAGGTTCATGAAGTTAAAACTAAAAGCTATGTTCAAGAAACAGACACTTACAGCTTGAAAAAAGTTGTCCCCAGCTGCAATAACAGCACGTGGGGCAGCCTGTGCTCATGGACAATCAGAACCCCTTCCACTGTCCGCCTCATGCCAATCTTGTCAAACTCTTCCCTCATGCGCTGAAATCGAGCCGCAACGGAGCTGTCCTTCTCATACAGGGGTTCCTTTGTACCAAATGTGTAATTTGTCAATGGATACCTGCAAGGGGAAAAACAAAAGTAATTGCGTAACATGAAATCCATATTTAAATGATTGTGACACAGCATCTCCCTTGAGGCATAACATTCTGTGCTTGATGGAACAATCAGTGCTGGGTGAGAAGTTCTTGTCTGTGGTTTATGGGGCCACTACCACAGGAAAATCTGCACCAGGACACATACAAGTGCACAACGTCCTGCTGATGAACGTGCTAGCATGGTTCTGATTCAGGAGGAAAGAAGCCCATGAAAACCAGCAGCAACTGTTAGTCAACAGCACGCTCTTTGATCGCCACACCACAAAGGCAGCTGAGGCTGTGAGAGGAGCTGGGAAAGGAAGAGGAGGGAAAAGCTCTACTGGGAAGGAAGCAAGCTGCACAGGACAGCAGGACTCTTTTTCCGCAGAAGTAATGAAGAGCCTGAGGACTAAACTGTTAGAAGTGGGTTTGTTTTTAGGTGGGAAATTGGACATCTGGATCACCAAAGAGGACAAATGCTGAGTGCCTAAATGCAAGGGCTGAGGATAAGATCAAGAGTTTGAGCAGATCACGCGCTAGGTGCTGGGCCTCTGCCTTCTCTGCTGATTGTACAATGGAAACTTGAGATATTTCCCCAGGGAAGAGGGACTGAAAAGAGCCAGTAAATAAAGGAAAGGTTAGGCAAGAAATCAGTCAGTCCTAGAAAGAAAAGAGGGCAACAGGAGAATGTTACTGTACAACAAAAATACAAGCAACAGATCTGGCAGCATGAGGCCTGGAGGGAAGACAGGATCATCCAGTTAAATTAGATACGGAGAGGGAAATGGATTCTGAGCACAGCAATAAGAAGCTATCAACATGGTTTTATCAACTTGCGGCACACAGTTACTGAATTAACAGAGTAAGTGACTGATTCCATGGGGAATGTTTTCCTTGAAATGCATGTTGCAATATTCTTTTGCCAATACTTAATCATGTCAAACTCAAAGAGCATACACTTCCCACCTCCAAATTTCCCTCATGTTTTAGAAGCAAAATCATAAGCCAGAAGCAGATGTTAGAGCCCTCTCTCACACACTAGTTTCCTAACCACAGATTCATTCATTAGCAAGGTCCCCCACTTTCATTTATAGCTTAGAACCATCTACATTTCTTTTTCTGTTTATTTCCAAATAGATACACAAACAGCTTTATTAATACAAAATCTACTACAGTAACCCATGCTACACCAAATTAGGTATATTAGCCTGCTTAGCAAAACCCTTAGCCTATACTTAAAAATAAATGAGTGGTAACACAGCTTCTTGACAAGTTTTTTCCTCAGAAACACTATAAATACATTCTCCTATCTGACATTCATGTTTAAGCTTCTTGAAGTTTAAATACGGATGTCAGAAATATGACACAAATACATTAACTCTAACTGTGAACAAAGCCAGCTGTACAAGCTACATAAGCACACAAGTCTGCAATTAATAGGTAGTATCGAACGGGGACTGTTACAGTTAACATTTACATATTCTGCAACTGTAAAGACGTGTTCTTTGTGAACTACTTCTGTCAGAACTTGCAGAGGCAGATAAAGTGCGTGGTTTCTCATGTCATGTAGTTGTTTCTTAGCGAAAAGCCAATCTCTAGGTCAAATTTTATTTGTTAGGAACATGTTGCTCTGAATTTAAGTCAAACGCCAGCAGCAGCCACCGGGCAGTCACTAGCCGTCCCCAGCCCCGTCCCACCGCCCACACGGGGCCAGCTCAAATCCCACCGGGCCGAGCCACGCGGCGGTTGGTGCTCGAGTTCCACACCGCACGCTGCGGGCTATGGTGCTCGGGCCTCGCACTGCCCGGGCCAAGCCCTTTAATGTCCCTAACGGCACCGCACTCCTCGGTCACTGCCCGCTCCAGCATCGGCCACAGGCGCCGCGCTGCATCGCGTCCCCCACAGCACTCAGAGAAACCAGGGCCCTGCGAGCGGCCCTCGTGCAGCGGAGGAGCGGGACGGGGCCCCGAGCAGAACTCACAGGTTAATGGTCCTCTCCAGCGTGAGCGGCTTCGTCTGCTGGATGTACTTGTTCCCGAACTGGTTCACCCCCCGGGGCCAGCCGGTCTGGGAGCGATTGGGCGGAACCACGGACATGGCAGCACAGCACCCAGCGCACAGCACCGACCGACGTCACCCTCCGGCCAGGCCGCGCTTCCTTTACGCGCCACCGCACCGGAACAGCCGCCGCGCTTCCGCCGCGACAGAGGGCGGATCCGCCGTGCCCGCTGGTGGTGTGGTTGTGCTGGTGGGAAGCGTGCGGAGTGCGGGAAGTCGCGGTGCGGGGTTAGGGCCGCGCTATGGGCGCCAAGCGACGTGGGGCCGCCACACCGACACAGGCGGGAAAAAAGCGCGGGAAGCGGGAGGCGCTGGCTGAGTTCAGCGACATCCTCCGGGACGCGGCACTGCGGGAGCGGGCAGCGGAGGCCTGGGCCCGTGGGGAGCAGCTCCGACACGGTACGGCCAGGCTCGGCTCGATACTACTTGAGCCAGGCCTCCTCCCCATGTCCTCTCACCGGCGGCGTTTCTCCTGCAGAGGCGGCGGCGGTGGAACCAGCCCCGTTCCGGCACGGCGTCATTCCCGGCTTCCTGGCCGGTGTGGCCTTCGCGGAGGAGCTGCGCGACGAGCTGCTAGGCCTCGGCTTCCGCTGGAGGCGCAACGACCTTCTCTCGCTGCGGCAGGTGGGCCCCGGGCCGGGCCGAGCCAGGCCTGGCCGAGCCGGACTGCACTAACCCCCGTCCCTTCTTCTCTTCCATGGGCCGCCGCAGTCTGAGGAGCTGGGGGAAAGCTCGGAGCCGCACGTCGCGGCGCTGAGGTAAAACGTTGGTCCTGGGCCCTGCCCCCTCCGGATGGGGAATCACAGAATCACCGAGTGATTTGGGTTGGAAGGGACCTCACCCGGTTCCAACCCCTGCCATGGACAGGGACATCTTCCACTAGACCAGGTTGCTCCAAGCCCCGTCCAACCTGGTCCTGAACACTGCCAGGGATGGGGCAGCCACAGCTTCTATGGGCAACCTGTGCCAGGGCCTCAGTACCCTCACAAGGCATAACTTCTTCCTGAGATCTGATCTCAATCTCCCCTGTCAGGTTAAAGCCATTCCCCTTTTCCTGTCCCTACAGGCCCTTGTCCAAAGTCCCCCCAGGTTTCTTGTAGCACTTTAGGCACTGAAGCTGTTGTAAGGTCTCCCCAGAGCCTTCTTTTCTCCAGGCTGGACAAGCCCAGCTCTCTCAGCCTATCTCTATACGAGATGAGCTCCAGAACTCGCAGCATCTCCATGGCATCCTCTGGACTTGCTCCAACAGCTCCATGACCCTTTTGTGTTGCTTGCCCCAGAGCTGGACACAGGACTGTGGGGGAGGTCTCCCCAGAGAGGAGCAGAGGGGGAGAATCCTCTCCTGCTCAGCCTCTGGGGGTGCATCCCAGCACATGGGGATTATGGGCTGCAAACAGCTCTTGGGTAGCTTCTCATTAATCAGATGAGAAAGTCCTTCTCCTCGGGGCTGCTCTACCCAGCCTCTGCCAGCCTGTAGTTGTGCTTGGGATTGCCCCAACCTAGGTGCTGGCTTCCTGGAGAATTTTGGGGCCACAAGTGGCCAGGAACTATCCCTGCAGAGCTGAATCCTGGCACTGAAGTCAGTTACCTGTGGTTCTCTGTGCTGGGCAACTGCTTCAGTGTTCATATACCTGTTGCTGTCAGAATGCTTTCTGGTTCCCCTTCCAGTTGACAGCAGTGCTGGAAACATGGGGCTGTTTTCCTGACCAGTTCCTGTGTAGCTTGACAGGAACACTGTCAGTGCTAGCAATGGCACCTTTAACTGCTTAAATAGGTAGAATGGATATGATAAATTAGTTTAGGCTATGTTGATATGGTTTGTAATACTGTCATGGTTTAAGTGACAAACACCTTGTGCTTGTCGTCTTAGGCATGCTCTGTGTGAAGAATTGCGACCATGGCTTTCTGCTGTGACCCAGATAGAGCTGGAGCCAACTATTGATATCTCCTGTGCTAAATATGAATATACTGGTCAGTCTATAAGCATTCCTTTTCCTAAATCTTGGGGCGGAGGGAGTGTAGGAAAAGAAATGTCTATAGAATAGTAACTTCATGATCCATCCCAAACTCTTTCTAGTTTCGGAGGGTCCTATCAGCAGCAAATCAAAGTCTCAGAAAATGGAAGTACAAATCATGGAAAAACTGCTGGCATAGTTCCATTGCTGATGGCTTTAACTGAGCCCAGTGCAAGTGCAAGTTCCCACCTTAGCAGAGCTGCTCAGCCCATGCTCAGAGGCCTGCTGCCATGCACAAGGATGATGTGTTCAACTTTCAAACACTATAGCTGAATTAGTGAAGTCTGATGCTAAAACAGCACCCTCGTGAGTCAAGGTTACAACTGTGCTTACACCTTTAGTCATGAAAAATCACTGGAGAAAGGGGAAAATTGTTACTGCTATCAGCTCTACTTTTGAGTCCTCTGCACAACCAATTGTTGGCCCAGTTCTTTTGTTCCCAGGGTTCCTCCCTTCATCTAGTCCAGCAACAAACCTCCTCATAGTGCAGTTCTGTGTTTAGGAGTCAGAGCTTGGATCGCTGTTTAAGTGAGGAATCTGTCCACTGTAGGAGGAACAGACAGGGAGGGGCAGGGGATGAGTTATAACTGTCTCTACCTTCAGGGTGGGCTAATCTGCCAGTTGCAGAGCAGTCCCACTGAAGTTAATCTTGCAAATCTTGGGCTGGTGATGCTGACAGGTGAAAATGCAGTTCTTGGAACAGGCATGTTTTTTCTTGTTTTATACTTGCGGGACAAAGCTGGGAAGCAGTCATTAGAATGAATCATGCGTGTACTAGAAAGATGCTAGAGCAGCAAAATGTGTGTAATTGCAGATGTCTTGCTGTGCCATGATGATGAGTTGGAAGGTCGGAGAATTGCTTTCATCCTGTACCTTGTCCCACCCTGGGAGAAAAGGGACGGGGGAACACTGGACCTGTACAGCACAGATGGTAAGAGCCCTGACTTCTGCTGCGGGTGGCTGAAAATGATGAAGCTTATGCACCACTTTGCAGCAACTCTCCTCAGAGAGTAGAAAGGAGAGAGTTCTCCTTTGTCCAGAGAAGCTGACGTGTAGGAAAAATTTTCACCTTAGGGATGGGCTGTATCTCAGAATCATAGGATGCTTAGGGTTGGAAAGGACCTTAGGATCATCCAGTTACAATCCCCTGCCAAGGGCAGGGACACCTCACACTAGACCCAAGGCTCTATCCAACCTGGCCTTGAACTCTGCCAGGGATGAAGCATTTACCACTTCTCTGGGCAGCCTGTTCCCATACCTCATCAACCTCACAGTAAAGAACTTCTTACATATATCTAACCTGACCTTCCCCTGTTTAAGTTTAAACCCATTACCTCAGCAGAAAAAGAAATGTCCTTTTTTCCATTTGCAAGAGCCAAGAGCAGAGGCAGGATGAAAGCAGTGCCAGTAACTGTGCTTGAAATGCTAAACTGATGGTGATAACTTCCCTTTCCAGCACCAGGAATCCACTGATTCTTCACCAGGTCCTTGCTCTCAGCTCCAGCCCTTAAAGCCGGGTGTCTCACTAGTCACAATGTCATGAAGTCAGAGAGAAGCAGCAGTTTCTAGTAAGTTGCTGTTCATGTCTTAACCAGAGTGTGTTTTCTTCCTCCTCAGAACACTTTCAACCCCAGCAAATTGTCAAGTCATTGGTACCTTCATGGAACACGCTGGTTTTCTTTGAAGTGTCTCCAGTCTCTTTCCACCAGGCAAGGACCAGTCAGTTGTTCGTTTTCTGATTCACAATGTTGTGGTTATTCACTGTTTCTTATGACAGTCCTGATGGGGAAGTAGAGTGAAAGGAAGAAGTGTGGGATAGAGCGGATACTCATGGAAAGTGCTTTGTGTTAAAGGCAGGGCTTTGTAGGAGGGACTTTAAGGAGGACAAGAACTGACAAAGCCAACTTTAACCCAACTTTAACTGGGAGTGCTGTGAATCAAAGACTCCTAGATGTGGGCCTCACTGTCCAGAGTATTTGCTGAGCCACCAAATCATTTCCTCAGCCCTTCAGTCAGTAAAGTGTAGAGCCTGCAAATTATCCTTGGAGGACTGTGTAAGGTTCATAGTGCTAGGAATCCTTCACAACACACACCAGCCTTAAATCCTTCTCAGACATCAGGCAAAGAGCTTCTAGTCAGTACTTCCTAATAGGTATTCTGCTTCTCATCTTCATTTTTCCCAGAGATAGCAAATAAAGCTGTGGATGTTTGCCGCATGGAGCAGGTCCATGAGCTTCTAAAGACAGGATTTTTTCTGGTTTCCATTTCCCAAGTAATTTAGGATTCAGTAGCCGTGCCAAATAATCCAGAACACTTCTTAAGTGATGCAAGAAAAGGCCACTACAGCTCTGTAACAATCAGTGAGAACCACAACCTTTCAGAACAGACTGTTTGTTCTTCGTTTTATCAGGCTGTTCTAAAAAAAAAAACAAAACCCGGTGCAAAGTCTTCATGTGCTGTTCAGAAATTTACAACAGTTTGTGGCTTCCAACCAGTCATGAGAGCATGGTGCTCTCTTCACATTGCTGTTACGGTATAGCACCCTAGGATATGATACTGTTCACTTTAGCCCAGTTTGGTGAAATCAAGATTTAACAGTGCTCATCACTATGTGAAAATGAAGTGTGGTCACAGGCCAGGGTAGAGGGGCTACTTGCAGTCTTCTGATAGATAAAAGTACAAGCAGCCAAAAGTATCAAATAAATACCCTTCATGATGGCTTCTATGACAGCACTTGCTGAAAAGGAAAAGACAAGTAGACCAGTGTAGCCTGCTGCATCAGTGTTTTATGAGTTTTCAGATTAAGCTGTGACAGCTGTTTTTTGTAGCCTGTGATAGCTGGTTCTTCAACAGAGTCGATGATATACAGTTACTTTTAATAACAGAAAAAGGGAGTGGATTCTGCTGGAAACTTGGAGAAAAAGCTTGGATTGAGAATCTGAAAACCTACAGTAGACTTGAGAATCAAAATTTGCTTTAGCCCTTTCTCTATAAGCCAGGAATAATCCAGCCTGGTCTGTCCTTTATCTGACACTTCCACGCATGCAGTAGGCTCTCTGGAGTCCATCTCCTATGATGACCAGCCTGTTACAGCTGTTCCTTAATTGTGCTGCGGTCTAAGCAGTAACATGCTGCTCAACGTTGTTGCAGGTGTCTGAAGTTCTGTCAGAGGAGAAGTGCCGCTTGTCAGTGAGTGGCTGGTTTCATGGCCCATCTACAGCCAGACCTGCACGCTGCATCGAAGCTCCCTTGCCCAGGAGACCACACATCCCATATGACGTGAGTAACAAGCCTACTTCTGCTTACCTGCATTTCTCTTTGTCATATCTGTGGAATACCTGTTATGGGGGAGTTGGGCAATCCTTTTCACTTTTGCAAATTCAGCATTCAAATCCATTTCCCTTCCAGCATGAAATCTTGTATGAGTGGATCAGCCCAGTTTATTTGGACATGGACTCCCAAGCTCAAATCCAGGAGGAATTTGAAGAGCGATCAGAAATTCTCCTGAAAGATTTTCTCAAGGTGAGGTGAGCCCAGTGGTTCAATCTGACGGGGCCTGCCAGAACAGGTCAGAGGGCTGGCAGGTACCACAGGTCATGCAGGCTGGAAAAGGGCTTGCTCATATGGCCATCAACTAAAACATGTTCTGTTTTCACTCCCTTGAGGGGAATGACCGGATGACCCCCAGCAATGTCTTCTAAACTCCACATGCTGTGATCCTGTCATGGATCCTCTCTCTCATATACTGCTGCATGAGGACTCGTGCAACATCAGACACTTTGCTTCAACATTCTTGTTTCCTGCAAGAAGCAAAGCAGAAGGATGGAAGGACGTGTCATCCTTCCTGCTTTCTAGCCTTGTGTGACTGGAGTGTCTGTCCTTGTCCTCCAGCTTAGCAGTTAGGGAACTTGACCCGTGTGTGAAAGAAGTGACCCATAATGTTTCTGTCTCTACTTGAAAGGCTTTGTTTCACAAGGCTGATTGACCTCTAGTTTACTGTGCATCTGTATCTCAGTGAAATTGTGTTCTCACCCAGCAATCAAGTAGCATTTGATATTTCTTGGTCATTGGCATCAAAAAGAGATTATGCCTACCCAGGCTATGTGCCTCAATTCAGCACTCCTTAGGAGCCTCAAACCAGTTAGAGAAGTTAGAGTACCTTAACTGATAGCAGACAGTGATGACCTACAGCACAGCAAGGGAGACCTGGGAGCTAAATGTTAAAGTTTCTGTGCTACCTTTCTCTCCTAGAAAGAGAAATACCAACTACTGTGTGAAGCTTTGGAGAATAAAGACATTCAGTGGAATAGTCAGGGGCCTGCCAATAAAAGGTGGGGAAAAGTGCACCCTGCACCTATTGACCATGCCAAGCAGGAACTGCCATGAGGCTGCACTGGTTGGTGCTGCCCTCATGGACATGGTCCTTGCTGGTTCTCCAACAAGGCTATACATCTGCTGATACCTCTGCTGTCTTTCAGACTCTATGAGACAGCAGAGGAAGACAGCCTCCCTAACGTCCTGGATAAATTCCTGCAGTTCTTACGCTCTGAGGCCTTGTTTTTACTGCTGTCCAACTTCACTGGCCTAAAGCTGCACTTCCTGGCTCCCTCTGATGAGGATGAAGATGCTGAGGAAGGAAAAGCCACAGACACCACTGGGCACAGCAGTCCCAAACCTGAGCAGGAGGAGGATGAACACTATGCTGATAGCAAACCCCATCAACCAGACCAACCTGATAATGTCCCCAAAGCACAACACAGCAAGACGCAGAATGGTAAGTGGGGTGGCAGCAGTGTGAAGGGTCTTGAGCAGGATCCTGATGTTGAGGGTGGCTGCAGCAGAATTCCGAATGATTCTTGTGGAACTAGCATTTTGCCTTGCACTGCAGCCAAGACACAAGGCACTATTACGTCAGATAGGGTTTCTAAAATCAAGTGGCCATCACAAAAGAAGTCAGACTAAATGACTAACTTGAAGACACCATTTGAAACAGACCTAAGTCTTCAAGGTGGGACTTATTTAGGAGTCAAGACATGGGGCATGGGTGTGTTAGTTAACTGCCAATAATCTTCTGCCAGTAGACATATAGTTTTTACATCTGCATACTCCTCCTGTACATAAAATAGATTCTTAGATGTCAAATAGAAAGGAAAAAAGTCAACAGTTCAGAAGTAAAGGTAATTTTAGAGTTAGAAAATTTACACCCAAACTGAGAATTTAACCTTTCAGAAAACATTGTCAGCCTGTCTTGTTTGTTCCCTCTCATAGGCTCCAGTACCCCTGTATGTACGGGGGAGCTGAGGCGCTGGACCCACGGACACTATACTCTAGTCCATGACGCTCAAGCAACAGAGTTTGCTCTTGACTTGCTCTTTTTCTGTGGCTGTGAGGGTAAGAGGACAAAGAGTTTGCATGAAGAGGCCAAGGTTTGCATAAAGGAAAGACGTCTGAATTTCCTGCTTTTTCTGACATAGAAGGGCTCTGTAGACCTTATCCTAGTCCTCAGTTGTGCATAAACTGTGGTTTCAATAG
>JASSUY010036443.1:0-43117 GCA_032466535.1 Forpus xanthops
TGCGTGGAGACCTCATAGCAGCCTTCCAGTATCTGAAGGGGGCCTATAGGGATGCTGGGGAAGGACTCTTCATTAGGACTGTAGTGAGAAGACAAGGGGTAATGGCTTCAAACTTAAACAGGGGAAGTTTGGATTGGATATAAGGAAGAAATTCTTTACTGTGCGGGTGGTGAGGCACTGGAATGGGTTGCCCAGGGAAGTTGTGAATGTTCCATCTCTGGCAGTGTTCAAGGTCAGGTTGGACAGAGCCTTGGGTGGCATGGTTTAGTGGGAGGTGTCCCTGCCCCTGGTAGGGAGGTTGGAACTAGATAATCTTAAGGTCCTTTCCAATCCTAACTATTCTATGATTCTATGATTCTATTTGAAACACTAAAAAGAATAGGAAAAAGCCCTTTTGAAGAGTAGTGGCTGCTCTAGTATCAGTGGCAACATCTGCTCTGTTGTTTTTATTTATTGTTTTTCACAGGTTGGAAAAGACTTTGAAGATCGTAAATTCCAACCATTACACCAGGAGTGTCAAGGCCACCACTAAACCATAGCACTGAAGGTGTCATCCACGTTTCTGACCTCCTCTGACTGTGCTGGTAGGGAATTACCAGGGATTAATCCTGAAAAAGCAGCAAAAGGGGCAGCATGAACAGGCACAGGAACTTAGTCCTCCACAAGGCTGGAACAATTAGGACAACTGACAACAGCCAAACTGGTTCTTACCACTTCAAGAGTAAATTACCACAATGATTAGAAGTTAATAGGCAATTAGGCAGGAGATACTTTCTGCTGTGGACATAGACACATTGAACTAGGTTTAGGAGAGAATGTTTCTGTGCGAAATCACATTTTTAGATAGCTAAATATATTAAAGCATACAGGCAGATATCAATACAAAACAAATACGGAGGCTTAGGCTTTTACTAGAACGAGATTTTCTCATCACCATCCACCACCTGCTTCACCACACGGTACAATGGCAGAATACACAGTTTTATTTTCTGGTTTCAAATATACTTTAAGAGTACCAGAGATGGTATCTCTGGTACATCATTATACGTGAACGGCTAAAGAACCCCTATTCATGCATTACTAATGACTAAAACTGGCTGAGGATTCTTTCTCACTGAGGAAAAGTAGTTATTAAAAGCTTTATTTCTAAGTTAATTATCAGGCCAAGAAACACTTTACCTTAAAATCTTAACTTTAATATGAACATAAAACCAAGAAGCCCTTAAGTGCTTTTCTGTTTTCAAAACCAGAAAAACCCCAAATGTTACTGACTGCTTAAAAGCCCCTTTGAAATCTTTCTCCATTTATGAAGAAAATAGGATTTCCTTTCCCTTGCAGCATTTGACGGAGGCCTTGCACAGCTCTGCCCTACCATGGGAAACAGACAAAGGGATTTTATTATGGAAGCATTCAATTGAGGTTTCAGTCCTTAATAATGACTGTAGAGATTAAGAACCTGGTACTGTTAAAGCATAATAATCATATAGGGATTTAAAAAAGTATTGATAATGCTTTGGCTTGGAGGGGTGAGTGCAGCCCTGGTCAAGAGAACACTGTAAATGGCTAGTTGCATTGACAATGATGGAGGCAGCTTTTCTCTCCTTGGCGCCTACCTGCTGTTTAGGTCATCTACCAGTAAATCCAGGACAGATTCGTGTAAAGTAACTCAGAGCAGAAAAATCCAAGCGATATTTTCTATGCCACACATCACTTGAAAACTCCCTGACAGACTCAGTATTTTCAGGAGACTGAATGGTTAACTTTAAGAATTACAAATAGTGCATCATTCCATATGGCGCTACTTTTCAAATATCTTTCCTATAAATCACTGAAAACAAAAGACTGCTTCCTCAGCACTGCCGCTGTGTCCATGACATGCAGCAGGCTTCTCACAAAACCGAAATTAATATGTACCAATAAGAGCCCAGTGTGAACAGTAACAGAATTTTCCTTCTGCAGCCCTCCTTTCAATTTTTATTTAAATCCATAGCACTTTCTCAAGTTTGTGTGTTTATTGTTTTGGTCTATGTGCTCTTTTTGGAACTCCTGGCTCCTCAGTGTCTCCTTACCAAGTGAATAAAAGATCCAGTGAATACCCAACCTAAGAATTTTTCTGTCAATTTTATGCAAAGAACTGAGGACATCACCAGCATCAGCTGTACTAGTGTAGTGCTACTGTTTTAATCTCCCTTTTTCTATTTATCAAAGTAAGGTACATTTATTTAAACTAAACATCTTCCCTTCAACATCCTTGTCACAAGACCAAGAGTCAGGCAAAATCTGGAAGTGAATGTACTTTTGCGTTGCAGCAAACCACAAAACCTCCTCATTCATTACCACTCAAGCCTGGCTGCGTATTCACACTGCTCCAGCTGAGGACTATGCTCACTCTGTACCATGCACAGCTCTGCTGCTCCTGGTAGCCAGCAATAGTTCAGGGAAGGTGCCCTCCTGCCCTGGGTTCAGCAGTAGCAGTCATTCTCCTTCTTAATAGCTGGTGCAGTGCTGTGTTTTTGACTTTCAGCCTGGGAACAGCGCTGATAACACCAATGTTTTCAGTTGCTGCTCAGTAATGTTTACTCTGATCAAGGACTTTCTGAGCCTCATGTTCTGCCAGGGAGGAGGGGAAGCCAGGAGGAAGCAGAGACAGGGCACCAGAGCCAAACTGACCAAAGAGGTATTCCATACCACAGCACATCATGCCCACTATATAAACTGGGGGCAGTTACCCAGAAGAGTCAGATGACTCCTGGGTCGGGCTGGGTATCAGTTGGCGGGTGGTGAGTGGTTGTATTCTCTTCCCTTGTTATTTCCCTTGTCATTATTATTATTGGTGGTAGCAGCAGTGGTTTGCGTTATACCTTAGTTACTGGACTGCTCTTATCTCAACCCGTGGGAGTTACATTCTTTCAATTCTCCTCCTCATCCCACCAGGAGCTGGGGGGGGAGGGGGGGTTGGGAAGGGAGGGAGGGATTGAGCAGCTATGTGGCTGAGTTTCCGACTGGGCTTAAACCACAGCACCTCCTCCCTCCAGTCAGAGAATCACCACGTAACTGGGGCTATAGCAGCTGGTACATGTCAAACAGCTCTTTCTACCTGTGCAAAGGTAATACAGGACTGTTTGGACATTTGTTACAAATCAGCTAGCAGTGATTAAAGCAAGTAATGTCTATCCTCAAGCTTAAGGGAGCTTAATTTCATGATATTGTAATTTCCTCTCTTCCCCAAAAGACTGCTTCTTTTCTGGGGCATCTGGACAATATTTTTCTGTTAAGTATTTATTGTACTCCCCTGTCAGTTCTGAATGTTCCTCCCCATTGGTTCATGCTTGGAATAGACCTATGTAAACTTTACGTTTGTGGACTTCTAGCAACTACAGTACAAAAATCAATTTTTCACCAGTAACAAACCCCATTTAATGCAGAGTGATCTATTAAGTCAGTTGCAGGATCCAGAGACAAGTAGAAGACTTCAGTTTCTTTGGCATCTCAGGCTTTCCCAACACAGACATGGATTTGACATACTGTTACTGGGAAATATTACACCTGTGATTGTTTTAGCTTCCAAAAACATGAAGACTTTCCAAGACTGTAAGAATAAAATATGATTTTTTCAGTAATTCAAATTGTGAATTACTTAAAATATACAGTACAACAGGATATAAGCTTTGAACAACAGTGTAGCATATTATTATGTAGTGAATGGTAGCAGCCACATCACTCACTTCGGAGGTTATTTCACTGCCATCTGAAGCACGTATGGAGAGACAGGGCCTGCTCTAATTACAATATTGTAGTTTTGACTGACAGACAATATGTCTACAATCAACTCATCTGAAAGCCATGTGTTGCAACAGTTCCTTGTCCGACTTTAGAGTATACACGACTGAGATGAATCAGTGCCTTGTTACTATACACTAAGCCCACAGTAAAAAACACCCAAACAGCCACAAAATCCTAGAAAACACATGCACACACAGAATAGCACTGTGGGCCAAAAAGATACCCCATTGTTTCTTCCTATCTTTTCCTAATTGTTAGTATCTGTGACTTTTTAATCTGGCCAGAGCATGTCAGAGTAACATTTCAAAACATATACCCCCAAACAAAACTACTGCTTCCAAACTTCCCAAACTTTATATTTGTTATTTTAAAGCAAATTCAAATATGAGAATTTTTAAAACTCCATTTCTGAGATCACAAGAAAAAAACTTTTGCTATTATTACACATATTACTAATGCACATAAATATATAGCTGACGCTGAAACAATGTTTTTATTCTGACCTCATACAGGCCTGCAAAAGTATAATTATTATGCAGCATAATATGACAGAGATATCTGTCATTAGTAGAATTTCTGGAATTTTGAACATACATTTCAGTAGCCTAAGTGGACCTAGCTTGGCAATTTAGCTGACCTTGGAAAAGAGTGCCTTATGTTCATCTTGTGCAATCTGTCCAGTAACAGATGTACACTATTTAGATGTAAAGTGAGGTGGAGGAGGAGGGGAACAGCAGAAGAAGAGTCAGGCCATTTAGCAGAGGAGCCATGAGTTTCAGTAGGCCAGCCTGAAGGAAGTGCAGTGAAGTACAAACCATTCAGAACAGGTTTCAAGTAAACCTGTGATAAACAAATTACTATTTTTAACGTATTGCACGTACTTTATGTTAAATGATATGTAAACATTAAGAAAAAAAAAAAAAACACACACAAGTATCTACACTGTGTTTGTGGAGAGAACATGGGATGGATGGGAAGAAAAGCAAAGAGATTTAGGTGTAACAGAAGGCACCACTACAGCTGACGGAACATAGTGAATTCAACCAGCTTACAAAGTTACACTGATGTCACATGGAGAAGCTTTTTTCCCCCTCATAATGTGGACTAGGGTCACTACGAAGCATGAGCCTACAGGTGGTAAAGTTCTCCAGATTAACAGTTTATGTTCAGGATATATTCAGATGTTTGAGTTACTTTGCTATAGTGACACAACCTGTCATATTATTAACTCATCTTCCTTATTACTGAAGCAACTATACTGGAAGAGTTTTCCTGGGTTTAAGCTCTATGCTGCCTATTGGGTTCTGTGAAATTTTCTTACCTTTGTTTATTCACTTTCTACCACAAATGTGTAAAAACAGACAAGAGCTGCAATGAATAGGTTTTCAAAATGTTCAAAGTGCCACTTCCCAGGGTTATCACAACATAAAAATATTCATATCTGCCCAAACCAAATGTCGATATAAATTATTAATTTAAGGCAAATGTGACAATTAAGCAGATTTATTAGCCTTAATACATGATGCAATTACTAACCCACTTTTTAAAGCTGCTCTTTTTCTCTCTGCAATCTAAACTTCTTTTGTCTTAAGTACTATATTTTATTTATTGATACACATCGTGAGAATGAGCTATCCAAGTTACATTTTGTAGTGACAGCATATAATTAACACACAAAAAACCTCCCATACAGATACTTATTAGCATCACAAAAGCAGTCTTAGGGAAGAAAAATGTCTCTTTCAGACTGAGTTTTCAGTAAATAATTAACAGACAAAACAATCACTGTAACTGTTGCTAAAATGCACTTTTATCTGCAGTCCTAGCAAAGGGACCACTAATTGGCTAAGTCTGATTGTCACAGATGGGAGCATAATGGCCAAGTTTGTGTTTCCATTGACTAAGGTATGATGTCTACTCTGTGAATATTAGAACAATAGTTTTCAGGACGGTCCAAGATTATGGTTTTCTTGTTTTCAGAGGTATGAGAGTCCCTGCCCATCAATACATTAGAAATATAGGTAGGATATTTTAAAATACACTTCATTAAACAGCTATTAAATATGGCTCACTGGATAACTCTGGTGCTTACCAGAAATGCTGCTTGCTCACCACATATTCCTTTAGGTGCCCTTTATTAAAAAAAAAAAGCATGGTGGGTTTTTTTCCTTCTCCTTACACATTCCACGTTGCTCTGGGAGCTTAGATATTGTTTTCAGCTGAGCAAAAGGAAATGTCAGGGATAATTTTGATAAATGTGAGCTATCTCATATTTTCTGTTAACAAGTGCATTGTGTGTCTAATAGCATGCACCTGTGAAGCTTATTTTTCTTCTTCATGTGACCTCAAAGAACTAAAAAGACTGTACAGTAAAAGGAGACTACACCTACTGCTAGGTCAATAACATTGATGAAAAGACTTAATCAATGCACAGATAAAATAAGGCCTTCTAACCCCCACACCACCCCACTTGCTGTCCCTCACCTTCACTGTGGGGCTTTGCTCAGTAATTTTCTTTCCTGCTCTTTGTGGTTAGCGGGCTAAGGACAGCCCTGGACCAATAGACCTTATGCTGTGAAGAACGCACCAAGACACAATACTGAAGTGAGCACACCTCAGTAGCAGCCATTAGCGATAAGTGCAAAACCTTTAAATCAATACAAGACCTTTAAACTGTACCTTTATCAGTTATCAAAGGAAGTATATTCTCTTTACATAAACTACTATGACAATCAATAATTCCTTCTTTCTAACAGACACTTACTAGGAGAAAAAAAATATGCTATAGCATGTAAGAGAAAATTGTAATAATCTGTCCAATATTTAGAGTACTATACTAATTTTCCATGTATTCTTCCTTGCACCTAAATACTTTTGATTATAGAAACAGTGTATCGAATTGGAAAGTCTAGGAAAATTCATTCCACTTCTAATCTTCCCTGGTTTCCAATCAAACATATTTACCATATTACATAGGTTGCTATCAGTCAGCACTGTTCCCCCTAAGGGATGAACTGCAGGCTTTTCAAGTTTTCTGATACAGACTGTCAAAATTTCCTAGGTTTTCTTTGTTAAAGATGATTAGGGCACAGTATAATTTCTTATTCTGCATAAGTGGTTTTGGCTTGCTTTTGTTTTTTTCTGGTGACAGAACATTAGAAAGAAAGAATTACAGGCTGATCTGGAGAATCCTAATAAAACAAAACAAACAAAAAAAACCCAACACCTTAATGTTTTTATAAATTCAAGTTTCCTACAGAAAATCTATAGGTACCTTTGCCATAAGGGAACAGCTTCAAATTTCCTATTTTTAAAGGTGTTTCATTTTATTTTATTTTTCATTATGTAAAGGCTCCTGTCAATTTAGGAAAATAGCAGTGAGTTTCTATCAATCATTTGCCAAATTCAATAGCACTCACTTTCTGCTGGCTAATGTGAATTAAAAAGAAAATTGTAGTCTACCTGCTTTCCTGTAAAAAGATTTCCTAAACAGAATCAGTAGAACTCCAAGTGACAAAATATTTTTGCTTAGATGAGACAACTTCCTTCGCTTTAAAGCGGTTCTTTAAAAAGTTAAACACACATTTGATATTAATGTTCTCCCATACAGATTCTAACATTAAAATACTCACAGCAAAAAAAAAAAAATATGTCCTGAACTATATTAATTTGCACAGACTTAATCTCTGACTCGGACTAAGATTCAATGTGTCTGTAAAGCCTGACTGCATACAGATCTGCTTTTTAAATTGTCTTATAGTCAAATTTTATGTTTATTCAATCTCTGCTTCTGGAATCCTCCAAGCAAAGTTCTTTTATTTTAGGAATGCTCTTTTAGTCAATTATTTAAATTGTAAAGCTGTACAAAAGGATATAATCTGTGGGGATTTGGTATGTACCAGTGGGTCATTTCTTTATGAAATTTCTGCACTCTATGCCTGTTAAAATATTGACATTCTTCCCCTTTTCTCCTTTTTCTGATCTAAGTAGAATGGTAAGTATTGAACTGAATTAAGTTACAGATTAGCCATTATAATGAAGTCTTATTTAATCATTAAGATGAGTCAAAATAAGGAAAATAGGAATCTAGGTCATAGAGTTTCTGTTATTCAGCAGTCAGGAATCCTGGGAGCAGTCCAGACTCAGTAAAGTCTCATTCACATGTTGTTTTAAACATTGCCTACCTGGGTTACTTTTTCTTATGAAGGAAATGTCAGTGTCATCTGCATCACTCACTCTCCATCTCTCCCAAGGAGGTGACGCATAGTTTATAGGCTACCCTTACAGATGCATTTGATTTAGGTGCTGTAGTAAAGTGGAAGTGTCAAGGTGATTCATCTGTCTGCCACCCCTGACAGCTGTGTTACACAAAGTGCCTGTGTGGAACACATTGATTGGGCTAAAGAAGAAGGTATTCCAATATCAAAGGAAAAGGCTTTCTTTGTCATTACAAACATAGCTGGCTTTTGACCAGTGTAACAGATAGAGCCTGCATGAACATTATGTTGCACATTCTGAATATGTTCCCAGGATTCTCGCCTGACGCCAGGGACCAACAGCAGACTATCCCCTTGTAAACTTGCTTGAAAAAGAAATAGTGTTGCCATGACTAAATTAAAGAAAAAAAAAAAAAAGTGATTACAGATATACTGGTGTCATAAAAAAAACCCAAACACTTGATCATTATACCCTTGATCTGTCACATGTTTTAAAACAACATCCACTACTAGCTAAAAACAGTCATTTAATTTCACTACAAATGCTGCAGAATATCTAGCTTTTTTTCCAGCATGTACCTGAAGTTTCTCAGCATATTCCCATTCCTTTATGGAAAATTATCATCCATTATTTATTTTGTGAATTGTCACTGCTGATTTTATTAGACAGCTACTTTTAAAAGGTTCTCTTAGTAATAAACCATTTCCTAGATAGTACTATTTTGTAATCTAATTTCTGTCTTTTCAGCCATTTGTGAGAAACTGACCTCGCTGGTCAAGCTGAATGATAGGCATGTATACATATATGTAGTATGAGGTGTCATTTGTAAACAAATGAGTTATTACAAGAGGTAATGGGAGCAACCTGTGATGATACAGTGTCAACTAAAACTATTCATCCAACATAATCCTTTAGGGATTAAAAATAGTTGTATATTCAAAAGTAATCTGAAATTCAGTGTATTAGTTGTTGATGCAGTAGTAATTTATCTAAAGTAGTCCATATTTTATCATAACATCCCAAAATACTGCAAGCTCATTTAATAGTGTGCTATGCTTTAGGAAAGTTCCATTTCAGGAAGAACCGTTACATTCACATTTTTCTTGGTGTCCCTGGTATCTTGAAAAAGACAAGAGACTCTGAAATCCTAATATACAGGTATTAAAGAACTTCAGAGATTATATTATGAAAAACAAACACAAAGAAAAATTATTCTTTTCCAGAATTAAAAACACACAGTACAACAGTCTCTAGACCAAAATGCAGCTCATGAAATAATGAGATAAAACCTTCATGTATATATCTGATCAGCTTTGAAATGTAGGTGCATACAGAAAGTTTCAACGGCTGTAAAATTGTGGTCTGCACTTCCAAGAACTTCTAAACATAGTTTACAATGAAAAAAATGGATCACGAGGCAGCCTGTGGTTTCACAGAAAGTTAGGAGTCAAGATCTCCTTCATCTGAGTCAGGGCTTGACACTTGACTCTGCAGTCTTAGGAAATCTGATTTCATTTTCTGTCTCAGTTTTCTACGTGTAACACCACACTTCCTTTTCATACAAGTTTATAATCAAAGGAAGAAATGCCAGCCTTAAAATGTGTAAGTAAAATCTGGAACTCATTTTGCACCATGAAATCCTTATTAGAAGGCTGTTTACCAGAGACAAAAAGCTGGATAACAATGCAGTGTACCAGCACAGTTTGATCACTAACTGTAACATATGAGAAGCCATCAAATTACTTCAGAATTCTATTATGATTTTTAATTCTGAAGTGAGATAAACATTAAAATAATATTTTAAGCTTAAAATATTATTAAAAAGACCCTTTTCTATCTTGCCAAAATAAGCTTCTAAAAGTGATGAAGGGAAAACAAGGGATGAACTGATTAAAGGACAGACCTTGTAGGATGCAAGCAGGAAAGCACACATGTAGGAATAATTAAGAATTTGCAAGACTTCAGGAGCCAGCTTAAAGGTTTTCTCTGGATATCAGATAACCTAGCAGGACATCAGTATAGCAAGTACCTTACATAGGTTTAGTAAGGGAAGAGCATCCACATTGTTTGTTAGATCTCCCAACATACTCAAGGAATGATGAGTAACAAGTTAAAACATTTCTTCTCTGATATCTACCAGTCAATCACCTCTGTTCTGTAACTTCCGTCCAAAATTCACCATTAAAACCTATGTAAATAAGTAATGTAAATAGTGGCTGGGAAGCAGTATTTCCTAATACTAGATTACAATGTTCTTTTGTTAACTGCTTGAAACCAAGCAATTTCATTGTGCTTTAGCTCTTTCAATGAACATTAGAGTCAATTTAAGTAATTAGAATACTTATACAATTTATTCAAATTTGCACTTTAATGCAAATAGCAATATAGAGTATGACAGATAAATCTAATGCTGTTAAGGAAAAACAAGGCTGACATTGCACTTTTGGATTAATGCAGATCAGGAATCTGGGCATGTGCCATGCTATGAAAATTTGATCTTGGTACAATCTAGATCTGACACAGTCGGCCTCTGACATGCCTGCAGGTCAATCAGTGACATGCTGGAGTGAGCCTATACAGAACTGAAGCAATCAGGGACAATGGAATTAGGTTTTTCTTTCTGCATGGGAATGACTGTGCCACTGTGTTCACGTGCTAAGTAAAGTGGGCACAACCAACTTGCAAGCTGCATCGTACCAGATCTCACAATTGGAGTGACACAGCTTCGCATGGTCAGTTGCAGAACTCTTCAAGGAAGAAAAATCCATCAAATGTTATCAAGAAAGGCAAATCTCTGAGTACCCTTTGGAGAGGCAACTGCTGACAGGTGGGAAAATATTCTGGAGAAGTATCAGTCTGGGCTTGCTATGGTCTCATTATGCATAATGACCTAATCTTGAAAAATACATTACCATAACACAGCCTTCAGTTCCCAGTAACAAACCTTTTCTGAACTAAGAATATTTTGAGGAAATTCAAATATTTTAGTGATAAACAGTGAAAATGACCAAATTATTTTTAACTAAGATAATGTGTCTCAATGACCCTGAAGGCAGATATAAGGATTTCGCTATTACTACTAGCAGGAAGGTATTCTCACTATTTTTGCTGTGACTATTATTAAACACACTGATGCTCTTCGTTGTGATATTTAGCTTTGTCCTAAATGAACCAGTGCTCTTGCATAAAGGCCCACTTTGTTTTTCTGCTGTTCAGAGAAAAACCCTGGCCTTACACCTCCAAAGATCAAGTATTCAATTACTGCTTATAAAACAGCACAAAATTTGTATTTGTTCATGTTCTCCTAGAAAAATATTTTCCCTGTTGCAAAACAGCTTAGCCCCAATGTTTTAGAAAGTAAGCACTTCACTGCAAGAACTCCTCTAGTTTGGCAAAGAACATCTCTGATCCTGAATCTTACATACAGCATACCCTTTGAAGCAGCTGTTGTTTAACTTCTACCTATTCTTTTATATCAAGTCATGTTTGATCATTCTTGCATAATTTTTTCTTTTTTCAATGCAGAAACATTGAGCTATTTTGCCAGACCAGCTGATTTCCTTCAGTTGCCTCTACTTTTGTCCATAATTTTTTAATTTTGGAACTGTAATAACTTGTACATACTTTATTTAAACTACTTTTGTGTCTATAGCTTGGTCAACACATAGTAGTTGAGAAATGAAAATTTCTGATTTGCTCTTTGTCTATGTGAGGAATTAAATCCAACATCTGGTGTATGGAGTACCATGCATGCATGTCCTGTGATTTTCAGTAAAGAAAGTTATTATTCTACCAAATGTTCATCACATAGTAGGACTGTTCCAGGAATTTAGGTAACTAAAACCAAAACAAAAATAAAATCAGTAAAAGAGTGAAAATACTTAAAATCCTTTACAAATAATCCAACTTCAGTTTAGGCCCACATATTTAGACTGAAAATACATTAAAATATTCCTGAAGCACACCCTTCTTTACTTTATGTTCTGTCAATGTTCCATCTATGCAGTGTGCACTGAACAGTAATTCACTCGGAATATTTTTTACAAAGTGCCTTCAATTTTAAGCCATCAACAACTTTTCATTGAGAGTAAAGAAATAAGAGTTGAAAAAACAAAACTCCCAGCACTGAAAACTCACTGATGCTGTATTAATACAGCATTACTAAAATTCACAATTTATTATATATTTAAGCATATTTCAATTTGGCCAGAAGATTCCAGCACACATACAGTCAGGAATCATGGCTCCAAGATCAAAGTGCATGAAGAAAATGTTTTACTAGGCTGACTGTAAATGTTTGTTAATTCTGCAATATTTTTATAGCAAGAACATCCATCTTGTTTTATGGAAAATGCGCTGTAACTTGACATCTGAAATAGAGATCGCACAATACACACAAACATACATGTATGAAAGGAAATCTAAATTCTGATGTCTAATTCCAAAGCATGTCATCATACCAGATGTCTTATTACAAAAACCTCTGAACAACAAAAATAATTCTTAAAAAAAAAAACCCAAACCTGTACACTGCTTTTGCCACACAGAAATTAAGAATATTTCTGAAAGGCTTTTTTTCAAACTTTCTTTAAACATTATCAGTCTAATAGAGTTCAAATTCTTTGGTTTTGTTCCCAAAGTTAAATGCTTATCATATTATCTTATTATGAACCCAAGTATATAAATCAAAGGCAGTAACTTGGGATAAGTGTACTTCATCTCTATTTTGTGGTTACTTTTGTACTTATATTGCCAAAATGAGAAATCCACCCCCCAGTTCACATGATGATTTAAGGGATTTTCAGGCAGTTTTTTCACTTTATTATCAGTAGTTAAAATGGGAGAGAGAGGAAATGTTTACTTAAGTTATAGAAAGATGAAAGAGGGAAAAAAATCCTTCATGTCCGTTTTCCACATTAAAATAAATTTATCTGCTTCAAATTTAAAAGCAAGTAATAGCTAAAATATGCATCAAATGCTGTCAGATACAAGGCAGTACTGACTACTCCAGTCCATCAATACATGTTACTGGTACTGATTTCTGATCTGAATACTTAGGATCCCAAATTCCATAGGTGATTCTGAAAATGTTACATATCATCATTGCAATGCCAAGCTGAACCGTGCCAAATCTGTATTTCATACTCTGTTTGCGCATATATTAGACCAATCCTTTTGAGGACAGAGATATGTTCTCTTGGATATTTGCACTTTGCTATGTAAATTCTCAGCACCAAGCTCAGCCAAAAAACTGTTTCCTTCAGCTGACACTGATACCAGAGGGATAATTTCTGTTTTGATTAAAAAAACCCTTAGCCTTTAAACCAGTCTGCATTATTTACGTAAGAAGAAGATCTATTGAAGTCATGGGTATTTTGTTTGTATACAGACTGAATTGTAGTCAGTATTTTTACAAATACAGAAGAATTCTAATGAGATAATGCTGGTTGAAATGGTATCTCAGACTTGTTTACAATTAAAATATAGTAAATCTTCAGAAATTTAAGCATAAAATAACTCAAATACTGAAAAGAACTCAGTAAGAGTTTGATTAAGTAAATGAATCAAGATATTTATTTTGCTTCCTCAATGCCTGAGACTTAGCATCATAAAAACAAGAAGTCTCTATGAAAGAAGTTGACCTTTGGATACAGGCAATTGTAATTTAAGACTACAGTGCTGTAAATATAACTTCCAAATGAAGCACTGACGATTTATTTTTCTTAATGAGATAAATCCAGCAGCTCAAACGATATGAGGAAATAAAACAAATTAAACAGAAAATATTAAATAAACACTCATTTCCAATATTTAAGCATAGTGTGCAAAAGTATATTTCATTCTAACTGCTTTTACATCCATGTAATAGTCCAATTAATATGTCTGCCGTGGATTACTTCATGGAAGATAACACTTTCAAGAGAAATTAAATATGGATACAACCTTCTGGCTCAAGATGTCCCTAAACTGCAGACTGCTAGAAATGTCTCTGGGGAAAAGGCAGGAGTGTCTGTGTGCTGCTTTGCTTTTTACAGTATACTGAGACATCCTCTACAGCACAAGGCTGTAGAGAAAGGCTGGTGTGACCTGGTGTGGCAGCGACTATGGGCAACCAGTCACTCCAGTTCTCAGCAAGGTGACTCTGGAGTATTTTTGAGCTATACATTTGTTCATGAGAGCAGGAAGCGACTGAGAACAGCCTTTAATAAAGGGACACAGATGTTTGTGTTTATTGCACCACCTGAGCTAATTAAAATTCTTACCTTTTTAGAAAAGAAAAAGCTCCCTGTGGGAATGAAAAGTGGCTTTAAAAAAATTACAGATGGGATAATGAAAAAAATATTTTCAAAATAAATTATTCGGTTTAGAATATTTTGTAAAAAAAAAAAAAAAAATATTGTGACAGTGATGTCCATTTAGCAACCTTTCTTTGTTTGGATTAGGACACAAGAAAATGGGTTTGTAAGACAAGTCTATCAACTTTGCCTGAAGTTATATGCTAGCTTTGCAGCACCTTACAGTGAGTAAGAGCTCTCCAGGCATTTAAGAGAGCAAAAATCTTGACCATCTTGAAATCTTAAAGTGATGACCTTCACAAGGTAAGTACTGCTGCAGCATTACCGTTGTTATACGAGTCATGAGAAAGATTAAAATCTCGTTCATATTTCCCAGATGTCACTGAAGGGCTTTGCCATATACAGAGGAATTTCTGAGTGAGATTCACAAGAAAACATCAGTCACTCTTAAATGACCTATAGTTACACAAATTCATATTTGCAGTTGGAACTGCACCTGTCCTAAATTTTCTATTTCAGGTTTTAATTTCAAGGGCTAAATTGGTTTTGTAGTGAAGAAGTTAATTCATATAAGCTGACACTCCCCACCCCTCCTCCATATTTTAGTGAGCTCCTCTTGAAACCAAAATGTCAGATAAAAAACACAAACAGCTCTTATTTGAATTAGGTTTAGACTCAAATTGTTTTGTAGAGATAAAAAATTTCTGTTCACACATACATTGCTGTTTACCTAACATTTTCTAAAGGTCTGAAAATTTTCCATACCATCTTGGTACAATTGAACAGAAGACCCATTTAGCCTAATGAGCATTAAGATTAAATCATTTACTCACAGATCAAAGGAGATTTTAATTATGTAAACGAGTTGTTCAGAAACACAAAATGTTCCATTAAGCTTCACAATTAATGCATACAATATTTATGAGTTCAGACTTTTTTCCTTGTTAAAAATTGATTGTTACATCAAAAAAGGTTTCCCTAGATGCACTGATGGAAGGAAAAATATTTTAAGCCATAAAAGTAGCAGGCATGCAAAACATTTTACTGCCTTTTGCTTTTCCTTCTCCTCTTCTCCCCCCCCCCTTCCTTTTTGTTGTTGTTGCTCTGAGCGTCTTGTCACCAGATGTTCATTATGTGTAAAAAATATTGAGTTCATATAAGTACTCACAGCATGGTCATACTATACTGCATGCATATCACTGGGGTATCTGAATGGCACTGGTGCAAAATAAAGCACTTCTAAACCATCTCCATTTAAGGTCTTAATGCTTTACATTTCTTAGAATACGAAACAACAATAACAAATAACATGGCACAAACAAAGAATTGAGCTTTGGCTTCCCAGTGTGCATCACAAATTCTTATTCAAACTTCCTTTGTTTGGTTTGGTTTGGTTTTGGTTTTTTTAAGGGTACGACCTTAGATAAAGCATAAAATAAGTGCTCCAAACAAGGGTCTCATCCTGCTTCCATATTTAGGGATATATTACCTTTCGGTGGTGCAAACAACGGTGCACATGATTGATCATTAAATCACTGCTATTTCTAACAGGTGAGATTAAAATAAATGCAAAGAAAACAAATGATGGAGAGAATGCTGATAAAATATGCAAGTTGGATTAGTTATTGGGTAATTTATTTCTACTAGAAGTTCTACTTGGGAAAGCAAATAAAAAAGTGTAAACCTGCTGACACTAAATAATCCTGAAAAACACAGAGAACAGTTGTAGGAAAACTGGTGACTACTTAAGAGAAATGAGAAATCCATTCAAATTCTCAAGGCCAGAGGTATGCATTAACAAAACTTTCTACAAAATTATTTTCTACACTTAAACTTAGAAACTGCATGAAAAGAAAAAAATATATATAATGGAAAAATGCTTTTACTTGATGTGCTTGGGCAAAATCCTACCCTTAGTTACACAGTGTGCTCCAAAAGACTACAATAGCTTGCTACTGAGAACACAGACTGCTTTTAATGTGCATCAGACTTAGCAGCTTAGTTATTAAGGCTACTCAGAGGCACTGACAAATGTGTAAATTTGTCCAGAATAGTCACTGATGATTCGATGTTAGATTTACAAGGAAGAAGCATAAAATATTTAAATATTTTATGAAATCTGTACCATTGTGCCAGTGAAAAAATTCAACACCTTCAACATTCTGTCTTAACAGAGCAGCTGAAGCTTTTTTCCCCCATATATTAGGAACTCATCATACTTCAGCTCTTTCACTCAATATCATGATCTTACGATTGATCTTATTTATTTTTGGTTTGTGCGCAACTTGAAGTTGATGCCAGAGTTATTCTAATTATAACACAGTCAACAGAATGACACAAATCTTATGCCTGGAACTCCATAAATAATTCAATGAAATTCAGTAGTTTATATTCACTGCAACTCTAATATATCCACAATCTTATGGTCAGCTTTCAGGTATTTCCCATGTATTTACCTTTTTATTGAATTACTACTGCATCCCAAAACAGAGTCATTTGTCATGCTCCTAATGCTCCTGCTTTCGGATACAGATGGCTAGTGATAAAAAGTTGAATTCACTATCCATCTATTCACTGTCTATCAAAATAAGTGTGAACGTAAATTATCCCAATCACTTTCATGCATGGCATATGAAAATTGATAAATTTGAGTGTCAATTTTTTCCTTTTCGTAAAGGAAAGAATCAACTGATAATACTTTTAGTAAGTTTTCATTACTTATTTTTATATCAACTGTACTGTCATTGTCCATTAAGACATTTCCTTCCCCACTCAATACAGAAATAAGCAAACTATCACAACAGACAAGTAGTAACTCTTCAGCACACTCTCTCTTTTCCTTTTCTATGCCCTCTCTTTAAAGGGCATAGAAACTCCAGGGTGGAGGCAACTGGGGGAATGTACAATGTATGATACTTAGATCACACAGAGCTCAATCTGTGAAGTTACCACTTGTGCGTTCATCTCTGCTGTATACAGCTCTTCTGAAGAAGGAAGCAAAGTGCACAGCTGTTAATGTGGAAGCTAAAAGGAGCTGGGCCATCAAGGGAGATGTTGCCACAGGCTGGATTCGATCTGGCTGATTTTCCCGGTGGACTTCAACTGATCATCTCCAAGCCATGATCCTTTTCTGCACGCTTTGTAAAACAGGGTGCACATTCAGTATTCCAGAAGTTTCATTCTGGTGGGCAGCATGTTACTCAGAGACAAAATCTACATATATATCTCTTGCTGTATGTTCAGCCATTTTAAACACATTGTCTCTAGTTAAGTCAAGTAGTTTAGCATGTAAGACAGGTAAAATTGGGTAGAAGAGGGGGAAATTTTTTAAATACTTTGGAAACATTTAAATTATATGAATTTCCTTTGTTCATGACAGACATGAGAAAGAAGCAGAAATGGGAAGGTTAGGTGGATGAGTTCCCAACAGGCCTTTCAATTGCCTTAGGGCCGCCTAATGTACCAGAGAGACAGGAGAAAATATGCCATCAGTGCTGCCTCATGGACTAGGTACGTCACCTTTGAAGTGCTGATATTCAAAACATGCCTTCCACGGAGTTTTTCCAGTCCACAAAGAATCAAAAGCAACCAGCTTCCAAAGTTACTGTGAGGTGAAGTTTTCATGATATATTTGACAAAAGACAGAAAACCTCTGTTTTTCTGGGAAGGTAGTTAAATTTTAGAGGTATGTTTTAACATCCAGCAATACCAACTCCAAATGTAAATGCATAAAAGAGCATTGGTTGCATAAACTTGACATTTTTTATTTATACAAAGTTATGTTTTTCTCAAACCAAGAAATCACCTGAATACTTCAGCCAAATACCTATGCTTCAGAATATACTAATATTATTAGCATTGTTCAGAAACACAAAGACATTCAGAAATTAAAAAACACCAGAGAGCAGAGTACAGACTCCTCCCATTAAAGTCCAACAATTGTCCCACATGTGCAGGATGCTGCACTACTGTAACACTACTCGTGTGCAGGGTACTGCAGCCCGTAAACCACCTTTGGTCTTCCAGTTTCCTGCGTTTGGTATGCGTGGACTTAAGCGGCAGTATGCTTCTCAATACAGCGGCAACGGTCTCTCAAGCACTCACAAAACCTTTTAACAGGCCCAAACAAAACCAAAGACCATCACATACTTATCTCTGAGAAGCCAGAAATTAATTTCATATTTTTAATATCTATTATTTACATTTTCCAGGTAAGTGGCAGAAGGAAGAGATCACAGCAGGAAATATAGTGACTGAGCCTCTCCTGCTGTCACTGCAAGATTTCCTGCAGTACATTGTTAAGAGCTTTTCTCTGGCCACTCTCAAATGACTCCAAAAAAGAGCATCCATCACTTTTATTGGAAAATGATTCCCTAGTTTAGGAGCTGCCAGCCGCAAAAAATAAAGGTTTAATTTTTTTTTCCTAAGTTTTAGCCCATTAGTCCAGAATAAACTCAGCACCCTTTCAGATGCTTGCTCTTCTTCTTCTTGTATATACTCTCTCCTTATATGATCTGCATGTGTTTAGTCTTTAACCAAGCCCAAAATCACGAATGTGATATGTATTTTTTTTTTTATAGCAACTCTAATGAATCTTCATTTTCTTGTCCACAGTGCTAAGACAAGGGATATGGAACTGAATAATGCATAAAATAAAATTGTAAGCGTTCACAATGCATGGATCTATTCCTAAATTCAAGATATGTTTATAAAAAAAGGTACTATTTAAAAATTAAAAATCTAGCAAAAGCGAAATCAGTCTGAGCCTCTATCTGAGGCAAATTAAAGCAATCAGGCCTACTGTTAACCCTTGTACAGCAGCTTGCACATGGAAGAAAACTCATTTTATTCACTGGAAGCCACCTTGAACAGGGGGAATGGAAAGAAACATAGCAAATAAATAAATAAATAAAAGGTTACTATGAAGTTTTCCAAAATCAAAACTGTTCAGAGACAAATTGAAAGTGAATGCATGTGAAATCTGTCAGTTTACTGAAAGGAAGAAATTTTCATCCAGCTTCTACACTGTTACTTTCAGTTGGATTAGGGACAAAGTAGTGAGAACATTTTTGTCATTTGCTGCTACCTAGTGGAGATAAACCATAATTTCAAAGTTAAAAAACCAAACCAACAAAAAACCCCACAACCCAAAGATTAAGTGTTTGTAAGTTTTCAGCTAAAAGAAACACTGAGTTACTGAGAAAAAAGTTTTCATTCCAGTGTCACATGGTTATTTTAACCAAATGAACAAAACCAAAAGTTTCATAGAACCATGGACTGGTTTGGGTTGGAAGGGATCCAAAGGTCATCCAGTTTCACCCCCTGCCACAGGCACGGACACCTTCCACTACACCAGAGACCTGTCCTACCTGGCATCTAAAATTTAAATAACTATGGGACCATACATTTACTTACAGTTAATTGCAACAACAGTTCAATGTATTTAGACATTTAAGATTAAATAATAATCTGGAAAAACACTTCTTTATCATGGATCAGAAGTCTGTTGGACATTTATAGGTAGCATTATTTGCCTTCTGAAGAGTAGAGAACACTACTTGATAAACTGACATTGTGTGACAATAATTTAACCCCCCCAGCTATTTCTGTTGCTAAAAAGAAATCTATTTGTAAAAATACACTTTCTGTTCTCCTTCGATACTTGCAACTGAGAATAGATAAGCAGTAAAAATATTTTCCTTGAATTTAATTTTTGTTGTTTGCCACCTGATTCCAGGCTGGCTGGCAGTACAACCTTGTTTGCTTTGGGCAACTCAGAAATTACACTAGAACTGAATAAACATGGTGGCACACCATTGTTCACATGAAGACCTATAGCTATCTGCTGTGCTTTTTGCCAGTGTGCTTTGTAAATCTTCCAGTTCCTCCTCTTTCCCCTTCCCCTTTCTTTGCTACTGTTCTTTTGTTTCTTTTTTTCTTTTTAACAAAGAACTTCAAAACAACTGGCTCACAGACTCAAATGCAGTTGCTCCTTTCTGCACTTTTGATGGCCATGCTGCGAGATAATTAGAATTTCAAGTAAATATTATCAAACCTGTGACAGTCAGTAACCATGGAAGAAAACGTAACAGTAAAGGAGACTTTAAAAAAGCACCCAGCCAGCAAAAACCCCAACAACAAACAAACAAACCAGGATGCTGTCTTCTAATTTTACTTCAAAATACACCAATATATTTTCCTGTAGACTGAGAAATACCATGCACAGCATTATGATGGATTACAGAAAAATTTGCTAATGACAAAAAGCTAGGAGTGCCCACAAGCATACAAAGAAAGGCTTAGAATTTAAAATCCTAAAAAAAATAGGGAAGTTATCCAAGTGTTCCCCTCCAATTCAGTAGATGACTTAATATTTTATACTTAAACAGAAGGACAACCCATACCTAAATCATAGAATGGTTTGGGTTAGAAAGGTCCTTTAGATCATCCTGTTCCAACCCCCCTGCCTTGGGCAGGGATGCCTCACCCTAGACTATGCGGCTCAAAGCTCTGTCCAACCTAGCCTTGAACACTGTCAGAGATGGAGAATTAACCACTTCTTTGGCTGACCTGTTCCCATGCCTCACCACCCTCACAGTAAAGAATTTCTTTATAGTTAACCTGAACTTCCCCTGTTAAACTTTAAACGCATTACCCCTTGTCCTGTTGCTACAGTCCCTGATGAAGAGTCCCTCTCCAAAACAAGTCCAGGTAGACGATGTCAACTGCTTTGCCCTATCCATCGGTTCTGTAGCTCCATTATAGAAGGACATCAAATTAGTCAGGCATAATTTGCCCTTCAGGAAATCATACTGCCCATTACCAACCACCTTGTTGTTTTTCATGTATCTTAGCATGCTATCCAGGAGAATGTTCTCCATCATCCTGCCAGGCACAGAGGTGAGACTGACTGGTCTGTAGTTTTCTGGGTCTTCCATTTTCCATTTCTTGAAAATGGGGGCTATATTTCCCTTTTCCCAAAATAGAAGACAAACATCAATTGGGGAACAAAAAACGTATCAAAAACCGTTCCTCAGAGGAAAACCCACACAGGTTACTGGAGATCACAAGACATGCAACAGCAAAGTGCCACTATTCTGAAACTGACCAACTGCTGTATCTCTTGCTGTGCTGCACAAACAATAACATGATCTAACAAAGCCTAAAGCCATCTTTGTTAGTATTAAAAAAGCTTGAGCTGAAATACTGAATCCAGTTTAAGCAGTGCATTTCAAGATATGGACAAAATAAAGGAGAACAGTGAGAATCTGCACATAATTTAAAGATTAGCATCACCAAAAAAGTGGGAAGGTATTGAAATAATTAAGGCAGATGTCAGATGATACAACATAACTCATGTCTGGTTTCTCCTGTTTCGTTTCCTCCAGCCCAACAACTTCATTTCATCCAACTATGTCTCTACAGGCTATTTTTCCTGCTCTTCTATGAAGGCAATTGAAACTCCATAACCTTGGAGGACACACTTCAGCACATGCACTACAAGTTCTGCTGATCCAGGGGCAGCAGAAGTATGTTTCATAGGCTTGAGAGGTTTGCTCTGAGTTCCATTTTCTCTCTACAATTGCAGGTCTTCTGTGGAACATGTTGCGTCCTACGGAGGCTTTAGGATCCCCTCTTTGAAGTGTATATATTGTCTTTGTTAGCTAATACATTTTTTTTTCTTAGAAGAGTTTTTCAGTGACTCTGTGCATTAAGCACTTAGAAATTCAATGGATTTTCCATCTTATACAGCAGACTGCTTCAGAGTCAGGCATTGCTTTCTTGAATATAAATGAAAAGCTCATAATGAAATCAATGAGAGTGATGCTTGCATATCAAAAAAGCAGAATTTGGCTGCTGTATACTGCTTCAGCTAATGAAATACACTTTAAAATCTAGACATTTAATAACTCTAAAAACCTGTAATACAAAATGAAAAATCATGGTACAAAAAGAAGAAACTTTTTTGCTTAACATGCACAACTCTGTAAATGCGAATATTCCTGTACTAGCATAGAGGCTTTCTGTTTGTTATTGTTCCTTCCAATTGATTACCTTATTTCCTTGAGTGCAGAGATGGGCTTGTTTCCTTTCTCTAATTACAGAGTAAAAAACAATAAATTATATACAACCAGAATGCATTTACAATCTCTTCATGCAATTGGTACAGTATGTGCATTTCTAGCTAATTCTTCCATTAAAATCACGTAAGTGCTGCAAAGTCACCTTACTGTCACATCATATCCTGAATACAGGTTTTGCTTTTGGAGTGGCAACCAAAATGCCTCAGGTAGAATGGAAATCCTATAAACATCAGCTGAACTGGGAGAAACTTCCTGGATTATCACCAACTACACACCAATTTGTTACTGACTAAACACTTTAAGAGATCACTCCCAAGCATCTAGAAATCCCCCCATTTTAAATTGTATTTGGGCCACCAGATTTTCAGATGACTCTCAAATTAAATGAAAATTCACAGTGGAAAACTAACTTGAAAGTTTTGAAATTGACACTTCAAACTGCTCAGAACATTTATTTTAGGAGTCAGACATTTAAATACACGTTTGGCAGCTGAACTGCTGAGAGACTGGAGTGGGTAGTCCTCTTTTAGTCCTACTCACAGAAATGTATTCACTTTTTCCATTCCTCAAACCTGTTTTTAAAGTTTGCTGCACTGATCAAGAAAGTCACTAAGAATATCTGATAGGCTTATATCTTCATGCTTCCTTACCTTGACGTATCAACCTATAAATGCTTCTTAAAAAAACAAATCACACTACAAAACAAGCAGCAGTAATACTGGTATTTAACAGGTAAAAATGCATCTCAGGGTAACTATCATACTATGGGAAGTACAAAAACCAACAAAAGATCTGCATGGCCTTCACCCAGAGGGAAACTCACAGAGCATTTCAAGAGCTCTCATTAACTTCGGACCTATTTTTGCAAATCTGTTAAAAAAAAAAAAAAAAAAGAAACAACAAACCCAAACCAACCCAAACTGATCCTGAAAAACAGAAAACTATGTAACTGTTTCTGGAAGTAAAGCATACTGCAGCTGAACATACAATCTCTCAATCTAGAGGTCATCTCTGCTGCTTGACCTACAAGTTGAAAATAATATGATCATGAATGTTCTTGATGTAACCACTAGACGAGACAAGAGATGTGTTCAGTTACTGCAGGCAGCGCTCAGAGCCGCAAACTACAGATTCCAAACTGTCAGTTGGCTTTGGTCTTTTCTCCAGACAGCATTTTCTATCCCACATACTATTCATGTCTTACATACAAACATTTGCTTTAATTGCTTTAATCTTGCTTGGAGATTTTTTTTTAAATTATACCTTTAGGAAGAATGGAATCTAGATTTTGGGGTTTGAACATTATTTTTTCTCCATTTTCAATTGCTAACCTCACTGAATTAAAAAGATCAGCAGGTATGCAGGTACAGCAGACATGCTAGCATTACAGTTATTTATGTGCACCACAACATATTGGGAAATTCAAGATCACCCTATACGGCCTCCCTGTACAAGGGAACATGGAATTAGATGTGCAGAAATGTGTAGGGTGAATATAAGTTTGTATTGATTTATTTCTAGTTTCAATACTTGTTCATAAGTGTATGAGTATTAATTTAAAATGTAAATTTGTAGAGCGGTATAACTGCCTAAAATATGATGGAATTAGTCCTGCTAGCAGTGATTTATCCCATGTCACCAAGAGAAAAATAATAAAACTTACTATTACAAAAAAGAAAATTTCTATTAAAGCTTACTGCTATAGCAAACAATTCCCACTACTAAATAAACCAGGAGTCACTACAGATATCGAATTTATCTTAAAAGAAAGATAAGTAATTAAAAATTGACAAGACTACTCTAATGGAATGATGATGGCTATCAAGGGTAATATCCAAACAGAAAATAAGCCACTGAACAAATAGATCAATTAAACCTGTAAGAAAATTTGTGTACTCTGGTACAGTGTTTTTTCCAAGAGAGGCTATTCTAGAGACAACAGCTTGCCATGGGCAAGTATAAGAAAAAATGCAGGAGTATTTTGTAGGACGTACAAGTTTTACTACTGACCTACTGAGATTCAAAAGTAATTTGCAGTTTTGGTTCGTTTTGGGTTTTTTTCCTTTCTTTTTTTTTTCTCTGATCAGGGACATACAGTCTCAGAAAGCTCAAGATATGTTCAGACTAAAGGGAACATTTAAATCCTTGGTACCTTCACTGAAGTAGCCTACAACCACATGCCAGCACTTGCTGTTAAGTAGCTGAACCAAACAGATCTACTAGTGTTTTATTTATTTTGTGTATTGCAAGTGTATAGGCTGCAGTTTATCACAATGACAGCTAAATCTATCATCCTCTACCTGGAGCTTTAATAGGAGTGCTCTCAAATCAACAAGTCTTTCCTTCAGAGTAACTGAACTGTAAATTGTCCTTGACCAGTCAGACAAACAAAAACAACCTTCCCTGTTAATCTGCTGAAGACAAACAGTACACTGTCTTTCATTCTCAGAAGGATGTCAGTGGCAATGGTGTTTTATATGTCACCTCCTCCACACAATGCTATTCAGCTTCAGGTTCGAAGGCTTAGTGAGATAGTAAGAAAAAGATGCAATCTGACCTCCACAAAAGTAAATAATCACTTTGGTTGTAGGAACATGGATTATTTTTATTTTTTTTAATTAAAATAAGGTTTCCCAGATTAAGAACATATTAGTGAAATCCAAATTCTATTAGACAGAGAGAACTTCCAACAACATGGGCATGCCAACTTAATTTTGTATCGAGCACAGGAAAAATTTTATTCATGTGCAGGATCAGGAAATCAATTTCATTAAAAATAGTTACAGAATTATCTGGGATGATGCAGATATTGCATTGTTGTAACTTTACACATCAAAAGTGACTTATGAAATTACTGGAAATAATTTTCATGCAGATTATTTAATGTGTTTATTGCAGCACCCAAGTGCAGGTATTTTATATCTCCTCATCACTTTCTGTAACTAATTTTTAAGGTATTTTGCCAAAAAGCATTCCTGAAAGGCTCCATTAAAGAAATGCTGACACATTATGTTACAGTATGTTACAGTATCTTGGGTTCTATCAGTCACATTTCATTACTTTTACATAACATGGCTCTATTGATGCAACCTGATCTGACATGTCACACTGCAGTGTCAGCAACAAACTTTGACTAAAAAGTTTCTATCCTCAAAACCAGTACGTCTAGACAAAACATAAGGAATTACTACACATATTCCTTTATTTATTACTGCAAGTAATTTAAATTCAGACTTCAGCACCATGCCTATATGTTAGTACTGAATAATTCCCTGCTGTATTTGTGCATACCATGTTCAGTCAAAATATGGAGTAGTTAAGAGTATTTTACTACTGGTACATCTTTATTCAGAACATCCAGAGGTGCCTGGGTCAACAGTTTCCTATTTATTCAAATTTATATTGACTAGCTTTAGAAGGCAAGGCTGACAAAATGATTAATTAGACTTTATAACTCATTGGCAGCCTGCAGTTTAATAGAATTAGTAGAGCTTAAGTTCATCTTTAAATACCATGACGGTTTTAATTTTAAGAATGTCAAATTACATTTTTCAGTGGGTGCAAAATAGAAGATGACTTATTCTAAATGTACTTATGGAAAACTGAAAAAGACTAAATAGGCACCATCTTTAATATTGGATTTTTATGACAATTAAAATGCTTAAGATAACTGATTCCCATTTTGCTTTTTCCACATTAAGAAGTAACATGCCTTGTACAGATATTAAGCCGACCAAGCACAAAGGTTCTTGTGTTCATAGCATTGGCACATGTGCATTTTTGTTATCTATCAAAAATATTTAAACTTAATTTCAACAAAAATACTGGCAAACCCTACATGGTGAAGCAGTTACTAAATTAGTACTAATGATAGCATTTTGGCCTTAAATGTAAAAAAAGTCCACATGACATGCATAATCACGTGAAAGTTGGCAGATATGCTTGTTTCATACGTCAACTCTAACTTGTAAACTTAAAATTCAAATGCAGGTGCTGATAAGCCAAATTTAATATATGTGAAAAAATAAGTAAAATTCGTACTGAATAAGAAAAGTTTTTTTCATCTTTATTTCTACCCCCTGGTGCTATTATGCAGCCTGACTTATGGGAAGACAGCAATACTATTGGCAATGGTCTTTCTTATTTAACGTTTCTAATACAGACAAGCAAGTTCCCAGTTTTCAATTGAAACAATCTTTCAGTCTTAGCAGGGGATGCTACCTTTTTGCAAAAGGCCATGAAAGTGAGAGACAGTATATTCATGTTAATCAGCATTTCTAACTGTTGATTTCAGACTAAGCTGCATGTAACCTCAGTCTCTGTAAGGGATGAAGTTTGGCAAAGGTGGACAGCTCTAACAAGGACTGGAGTGCAAATCGAGGGTGCCAGTAATGCTTAGCTCTATATTATTCTTACAGGCTTTCACTGGCCCATTAATTTTTAAATTCTACTATTACAGGAAATAAGAAAAGAAATAACTTATACTTTGCCCCCCGCCATTGAAAACATTTTCTGTCTCTGCAAAGTCCAGGCCTTTGTATAGGGTTGTTTAAAAGAGAAGAACATAGGGAGGCAACAGGAAATCAGGCATTGTGTTTAGATGCGAGTAAAAACTTGGTCCTTTGAAACTTTGGCTACATATATATATGTGTGTGTGTGAATTTATATCTGAACAGGAGCTATTGTCTATGGAGTTTATGCAGATTTTACTATCAAAAGTCCAAAAGAGCCAATCTTCATATAAACTTAGCAACAAAGTCTGTTTCCTTCAGTATTAAGTGCGCATCTGGAGTTGTTCTACCTCTTTCTGTGTACTCTCAGGTAAGTCTGCCACTCATTTTTATCATCTAAATTGGTACAAACTACTCAGTGTAAATGGTGCCTAAATGTTCAGCTGGGGATGCACTTGTTCAGTCTTTCTGTGAGTCTAACATCACACCAGTCTTTACAGCTCTTTAGGGAAATATCTGTCTTTTACATCCTGACCTTCACGTATTCCTTCAAGAGGGGACATTTCAAGGTATAATGATGCAAAATTTATGTAAATACTAAAACCTGTCACTGATACTCTGGTCGTTGTGTTTGTGCATTTCCTTAAGAGATACAACGTCACACAAATAACCAGCAGTCTTCTATACAGGTTTATAGATACAATTACAGCAGATTGTCCAAACTTCATCCCAGTTCTAAACCCAAGTGTTGAATTTGCTATTCATTTGTTTTCTTTGTGTGTTTCTTCTTTTCTGGTTATTTTTTGTTCCTGAATATAGCCTGTCTAAGGAACAAGTGTACACGTGTCTAAGTCATTAATTGTTTCTAGTTCATCTGCTTTCCCAGAGCATGTGATTTTGCTTGCATGTATGACCAACTTGCAAGAAGAATTGATACGAAAGGTCAGATATATGAAATTACTTTTAGTGATTACTTGAAATTAATTTCAAACTTATTCCATGATGTGTAAAAAAAAATAAAAATAAAGGGGGAAGATGTTTTACAACCCATAGACCATGTAGATTGACAATACATACTGAAGCCAACTTAAACAAGAACTGATGAAGAAATAGTGTCTTAAAGGGAGGAACTGCTAGGTACATCATACAGTAAGCCTTATCTTCTAACTGCCTAGAATGCATGACTGGTAACTTAGTTTACAAGTGAGATACCAATGATGTAGTCTTCTCAAACTGGGAATACTGAGAGACTAGTTTATGTCAATGCTAATGACAGTACCATGGTGTGACGTATGTTATAACAAATAAGCAGAAAAAAAGATCTGAAAGTTGATCCAGTATCTAGAATTGAAAAAAGAATTATCTGTTTCTCTGTTTACTGACCAAGGGAGGGAACTGGGGGGAGCACAAGAAATTGGAAGGGGACATAGCTGGGACAGCTGTCCCTGCCTGACCCAAGGGACATTCATACCATATGGCATCATGTTCAGCATATAAAGCTGGGGGAAAGAGGAAAGGGGTGACACGCTCAGAATGATGGCATTTTGTCTTCCCACACCACCCATTTGTGTGATGGAGCCCTGCTTTCCTGGAGATGGCTGAACACCTGTCTGCCCATGGGGAGTAGTGAATGAATTCTTTATCCTACTTCGCTTTCTCACAGAGCTTCTGCTTTACCTATACAACTCAACCCATGAGATTTTTCACCTTTACCTTTCCAGTTCTCTCCCCCATCCCGCCGAGGAGGAGTGAACAAGTGGCTGTGTGATTCTCAGCTCCCTACTGGGTTAAGCTACACCACACCATAAAACCCCCCCATGCTCTCCCTAACTACACTGGGTGAAGCACTTCCCTGGTGGAGATGAAAAGTTCAGTTTCAATGGGATGCAGCTGATGACATGGAAGAAATGCCTAAGGCAAGCTGTAACTGCCAGAGGAACTTAACACCATGATGCCAGAAGCCTACATCAGAGAGCAAAGAAACCGTACAGAAAGATCTACAAACAGGAAAGGGAAGAATCAAGATGCCCACGCTCTGCTGTTTTTCATATTAACAGACATTAGTAAAGTCAGGTTAAGTCATCCAACTCCAGAGACTGAATGAAAGGAGGAGGTGGTAAGCAGCAAGAACAGTCAGTTCATTCTAATGTGATAAAATAGTGCAAGACCACAGGGGAAAAAAGCGAGAGCAAGGTTAAGTAAAAAAGCATCCTGAAGTTAATGGTATTCAAACCCCCTCATAGCTAACTGAGCAATACTTGTTCACAGCCTTGCAAGACTTTTTATGCATTTATGTGTGCAGTGTTTTACCTGCAACTCTTCACAAATTACAAGTCTACCTTCAATGACTGGATACACAGTTTAGGCATTATACATAATGTATTAATACCTCTGGTTTCTTCAAAAGTTGGGATAAGAAGTTTATAAAAACCGATTTGTTTTCATTCTATTTGGAAACTATTTAGATTCAAGGAACTCACTAATGATACAACACTGATTTGAGGGGGGGGGTTCATATACTGATATTTAAAAAAAATAAACACATGGCTATTTATTTCTTATCCATACCAGGTTCTCAGATTTTCAATGAACCAGTTGATCTCCAGAACAGAGACACTGCTGGAATTCTAGATAGCCCCACTGATGTACCCACATTTAAATGAAGGCACATTTAGCACCTCTCTTCTACATCTGTCTGAAAGTAAAGTGCGCCACAATTGGTTTTGGTTTTCTTTTTTTTTTTTTTTCTTCCAGGCAAAATCAGAAAGTCATCATTAACACTTGTACACTATCCCTTCTTTTGGTCATAAACATAAGAAGATATTAAATTACATGGTTTCTGCCCAACGTTATACCAAATTAAATGTCAAAAAATCCCATTTTTTTTTTTACAGGAAGCAGGTACACCCCAAAACCAACATTTGTACCACCATAGTACAAATCACATTCTTGCCAGTTATTGCAAGAGTGCTTGCAAAATTCAAAACGTTCTGTGGCATGTAACATGATATCAATTTTAGAATAGAAAACTGCCATTTTTTATGGGCTACAACAAAGACCTCACTGTATTTTAGACACTTCGATAAAGAAAATAAATACACTTACAACATCCATAGCCATAAATTTATCTCAAACACATAAATAAACTTCTCAAACTTTCGGACATTAAAGAGGCATAAAAAAATAAAGCTATTGCATATACATGCTGGAAATTCAGGTAAAAGGTTCATACATAATCACATCACTTCTAGCTAAAAACTATTTCAATTCCTATGCTTGTAGTTGATACTTGTATATGCCATGAGACACACAAAAATGATTCCATGAAATGGCAGGAAAGCTATTTCCAATGTAAAATTAAACCTTAGCTTTTGAGAATTCTTATGTAGCATTTCTTCATGATTCATACCCCTTCTCAATTAGGAGAATCAAAATTATATTTAAATGTCTACGCTTCTGGGAACAGACCTATTTTGCAGGGGGATTGGAACTAGATGATCTTTAAGGTTTCTTCCAACCCAAACTATACTATAATTCTATGACAGCTGACAAAAATAAAATCTACAGACTTACAGTTTCAAGGTTTTGTTTCAGAAATGAGACTTTTTCTGCAATGTTGATGGAACTCCTCACTTCAGGAACTGGAAAGGATATTCTGCACAGACAGAATGCAGTGCAATAGTGCCTGTGATGACTGGACAACAGAAAATGGCCAGGGCATCTATGCAGTCCTATGTCTGAGTATAGATTCTCAATAAGTAATAGTGACACATGTAAGGAAACCAGATCCCTATGAGACTAAATTAAATCTAGCAGAACTTTGCAGGTTGGGTTTTGATCATGAACCTAGTAGTCAACAGGGAACAGGCAAATACAGCAGCATAGGCAGGCTTTGCCTGTTAGCAGTGAAATATTCGTGTATGTATTTTATAGAAAATGGCAATAGACAGGTCTGACGGTTCTTCAGGAAGAAGTAATTTTCCACTTAAATGCATATGCATATTAACTTCTCTAGTACTGTGCAAATGAAGAAGCAATCTGTAAGAAACTTAAAATAAGCATACTGAATGAGATTCAAAAAAAGCCAATTCAGCATATATGGCATACATGACTGATCATAGAACGATAATGAATAACAATATCCCTTTGATGTTAATTAGTTGCACTTGCTAAAGCAATGCTAAGTGGGTTTACAACAGTCAAGTAAGAAAAATCAAAACCTCAATATACCTTTTGGGATGTAAAACCAATAAAGATTTTTTAAAAAGAAAAGCAAAACAATAACACTACCAAGAACTTCCTAATTCCTTAGGTTAGCTAAAGGCCGCAGTAAAGAGAAAAGACTTGGGGGAAAAAAATAAAAAACAGAGAAATACTGAAGGTAGAATTCTGCCAGAAATGTCTATGCCTCTTTTTAGAAAAGCAAAACAAAGGAAAAAACCCACAAAACAACGAACACCACAACACAGTCTGCAGGGCAGCAAAGCGCAAGTATGCTGGCACTAAATACAAACAACAGAGTCAACAGTAAATGCAACACAAACTTATCTAAACTTTATGAAAATAGAGATGTACTCATGACTGACAGATTAACAATATTAAAAAGGTGAATTAATATATTTTTTTCTTATTTTGAGTCAATATTCTTTCTTGGATCTCCTCCCAGCTGAGTATCTTTTTTATGATGTAAGACAAGAAATGCATCAATTGGATAAGGAGTAGAACTGGTTCCTCTCCTCTCTCCAGCAAATTCTTTGGCATAAAGAAAAAAAAAGATTTAGTGGTGGACTGAAGGACTTGCTAAAAGCTGTACAGCTGAACAGGAGGACTTAATTGCATTTGCCAAGAAATCTTATTTGAGAATTTATTTTTTGCATTTCTCAGAAATAGAAATTACTATCACATTTTGCTCCATCTTCTATGACATGAAGAAACAGAGGCACTCATGCAAAATGATTTTACAGTTTCTCAAATAAACTGTTAAATCATTTCGCTTGCAGGATGCTGTCTGGAAAATGATGCTGCTCTTAGTGTCATAGTGAAACTATTTACAATTCTGCCTAGATGCCAAAAAAAGGGTAAAAAAGTTGCAAATTAAGACTTCCAAGTTGCTATGAAATGGCAGATTTTTTTTTTGTTGTTGTTGTTGAAAATTACTTTGTTATGTTTAGTCTATACATTTTGTTTTTTCTTTACATTTTAGGAAAAGAACAGTGCATTTGCACAGGCAAATGACAAGTATTACATCTATCAATAAAATAGATACTTTTTCAAGCTTTAACTTTTTCAGCTCAAACTCAATAGATTTTCTTGAGAAATCAGAGGTAGTGAGACTCATCTTACTTGATCAGTTTGGTACTCATAAAACACCTTTTGTTTTTATTGTGTTTCTTTCACTTGCCCCAGGACTCCTGCAGCAGTAAAGACACAGACCAGATGAAGCCAAAGTAATGATGCAATATATTATCCTGCGCTTCTAATTCAAATTGAGACATTACACTTGCTGCAAACTAGTCAAACTTTGCTCTACAGATAGTGCCATTAGTTTATTTAATAGTCATTACTGTGATATTTGCATGCTTCACAAATGCTTCTTCTATTAGTTTTCAAAAACCTTATTAGAAAGAGAAGTTGTTACTGCCATTACAAAATAGCAAGGTGAGACGAAAAGGCATGGGAGCAAAAGTATCCGTCAATCTTGATTTTATGGCTGGCACAAGAGTTATGGGTTTTTTTTCAGTAATTTGCGTATCAGGTGCTGTCTGTTCACAAGCAATTCCCAACAATTTCATTTGCAAGTACTGAAAAAATCCCACTTACCTTAATGTACGCAATTGCAAACCCAGAATACAAGGAAAACACAAGTAGCTAATTATGCTAAAAAAGACTGAAATAAAACACTGGGTGGGACTACATGCTAATCTGACACACCTGAATGCTATTTCAGCCTCTACTTCAGTTACCTACTTAATAATTAGAAGTATTTTCAAAATATTAGAAATTAATTGGCATATATGGAAAACATTAATGCAACTAAAAATAACAATGGATACCACCTGACAGTAAAAAAGCCAGTGCATATTAAACCAAAAATTTTACATTTGGTTAATGAGTTTGGTACCTAGCATGCTGCTTTAGTACATTTCTTGTTATGACGATTTTTTACCCTCTTCTCCATTTATACACTACACCAGTAATAGAATTACTAAAATACACAAAAAAAACCTACAGATACAATATAAGCTTGCACAGATTTGCACTTACAAATTTAAGTAAGCGCCAAAAGCTTCTCGTATAAAATCCATACAGCACACATCCTGAAGGGGCTGTAAAACTGAAATTTACTTACTTTCATGGCTTAATTTGAGCAGACTACTATGTGTACCAGGAAGCCTAATATTCAACCTACTTCATAATATGTAACAGCAAGAATAAACTACTGTCAACACGGTTTGAGAAATGAATGTGATAATACTGAAAAAAAATAATAATATTACTATTGCATCGTTTATAATCCAAATTGTATTTCCCCAAACCCCAAGACTGCATGAGCAGATTTACCCACGGGATGTTCACGATTCAACCTTCAATTAGTAAATGTGCTCCCTGCTCATGGATCTTGTTCCTTTGCTGTTTGAGCTCTCACGGCCAGCCAGATATCAAAACGTTCTAAACTGAGTAATCCTGCTTTCATATAAGATCAAAAATTCCTGAATTCATCTGAAATTCAGGATTTCATTCACACTTGAACACTTCTTCCTGAGGACAGAAAGTCTAACTTATCCCTAAACATTTGATGTTCTCAGGAAATATGCTTCTGCAGCTTTTTTACCTTGTCAATTCTATGGGATATCATAAGAGTCATAGCACAGGAAAGGAAAAATACACATGTGGAAATTCAAAAGCAACATAAGAAAATTAAAACATTCCATAAATATTCCAACTACTGGACTGCCAAAATCTTTCTCTGAAAGCACTTAAAAAACCTGCCACCCAAACAAAAACACACCCTACTAAAACACACATGCAACCCTGTTATTGTAGAAAACACACCTTAAATGTGGTTCCTGTCATAGAATCATAGAATAGTTGGGGTTGGAAAGGACCTTAAGATCATTCAGTTCCAACCCCCCTGCTATGGGCAGGGACAACTCCCACAAAACCAGGTCACCCAAGGCTATGTCCAACCCAGCCTTGAACACTGCCAGTGATGGAGCACTCACAGCTTCCCTGGGCAACCCATTCCAGTGCCTCACCACCCTAAAAGTAAAGAATTTCTTCCTCAGATAAGCATTCTAGGTTATGAAACATATGGTAAAATGATCTTACATATCAAGTAAAAACTAAATCCTTAGGGTAGGAAAAGACCACGTTCCTACTGTGTTTAAATTTCTGATAGCTCATTGTATCTGCAGTGATTATGTTTGTAGCATTAGGTTGATCAAAAAATAGGACAGCAATCTTATGCATTTCCTAGTCAATAAAAAAAAAAAGAAAAAAGAAAAAGGACTGATCATGCTTTGATTTAGGTTCTTATCATCTGATAGCCTTAACTTCATCGCTATGTAAGAAGATGGAGGAAATGATTTATTGTTGACTGTCATTCTTTCTGGAGATGAATAATCTTCTTCCTCAGTATTAAAGTGGCTTTCAGGCAAATCAATCAACCATAGATCATGTCATAAGGCTGTCTTCTGATGTTAATAAAGCATTCAGTAATAAGGAGCTTTATGTGTTGTATTTAGACATAGAAATACTGTAATATCCTGTTTAAAATGGGACAATCTTGCCTGTGATTTTGTTTTAAAATACATTTTAACACACACAGCTGTAAGTTTCTTAATTCTACAAAACATACAATGTGTAGGACAGCAACAGCTTGGTAAATACGCTTTACAAATACAGGGATCAAGTTAGAATTACAATAGCCAACTGAAGGTGCAGACTGTGTGACAAATGGACATCACGTCACTGAATTCCACTTTGAAAATGAGTATTCCTATATATCCTAATGTTCCCACATAACTGAAAGACCACCTTTTAGATTATAAAGAAAAAGAAGAGAGGGATAAATGTAGAACATCATATATACTTAAGCCTTGCTTTAAAACTGCTTCTTCTTCCACTGTATATCATAACATGACAAGATAATGAAATGTCAGAACTGAAGAACACACAGCATGTCCTAGTCTAACTTCAGCACAAGCATAGGATAATTTTCAGGTCAGGTATTCACAGAAGTGGGTAATTTAAATTATCTATGAATGCTTTCAAGTTACTGAAAATTCATTACCTCCATCTCTAATAATAACGAAAAATGACATTTACTGCAGAATTTAAATATTTAGAGGAATGACTGAATAATGACTTATCTCATGGTCATCAAATTCAGTTTAGTAATTGAACAATGAAAGAATAAAAAGTAAAAGTACATCAAGAGGCTTCTGGGAAATGGAGAAAGCATTCACTTTCTAAAACCTAAAATTTTTACTTAAATTTTCTGCATGTATTTGTCAAATGTTTAGCCCTGCAAGCTGATCTTTGTTGATCTTAATGGTTTGACATGACATTCCATTATCTTTTCTTTAGTAAAGGTTGGCTACCCTGGAACAACTGCAAGTATTAAACCAATTGACTCCTCAGACTTTCTAAGCGGTTGTCATGATCATGCCTGTTCAACATTCGCAGTGACATGGATATTGGGTAACAGTTTATATATTGTTTCATGAAAGGATCAACATTTTCTTTACCGAACAGAGACTTTCCTTGTAGGAGTGAGCAATCCCAAACTAGAAAGTCTGATATCACATGAAGATGTGGATAAGGCACAGTTCACGAAGTGACCATGTTGGGAAATTCCTTATTGTAGCACAGAAATTAATTTTGAACCTCATATGGTAGAAAACCAGATACTTAAAGGATGCAAAAGAGTATTTGCAGAGACAGTGAAGTGGGTGAATAAAGTGAATCAAGAAGCTGTGGGATTTATGCTCATAAGGAAGCAATTTCATTGTTGGCAGTTTAAAAATTAAGAGACTGCAGGGAAAAAACAGGAAGAGATGATGAACTGTTTTAACAATTTGGATTTCAAACAGTTGCAGAGAACAGTCATATCAAATTTAATCTGGTGTGCTGCAATTAATACGGAGGTGAAGGGTTAAAGGCTTTAAATTTGCTTGCCTAAAGTAATTCCTTGAATCCTTACCAATTACTATGTAAGTCCCGGATTTTAAACTGGTCAGAATGTGAACTACTTTTAAACAGCACCTAAGGTTTTCATTCCTTAGGAATAAAAAGTAGCATTTCCTACAACATTTATTTCCTAGTGGGAGCAAAAAGCAAAACCATCATTCAGCACGGGTTCTAAGGGTTCTAAGAGCTGGTGATGTAAGAATCGTATGCATGCAAAATCAGGCCTCCAAACATTTAATTTTACTTTGAAGTTTTGTTGCACTATTTTGCCTTCTCTGTGAAAACTTACTTGGCTAAAAATTTCACTGCAATCATTGCATTGTAATCAATGCTTTTTTTTTTTTTTGTATTACTCTTTGCCATTTTGTTTTCCATTTTGCATTCTAGATATCATTGTGGGATAGGATTTAGTAGCCTCATACATTTGAATTTAGGTCAAAGCAGCCAGTTAGATTCGTTATCTGGTTAGACTGCTGAGTTATTTGCTATCCTGATGGCGCTGAATTAGATTGCTAAAGTACAACCTTTACAGTCCGTCATTTTTCCAGATCTTTCAAGTGCTGTTGATATCATCCTGGAAATTTCAATCACTAGGGTAGGAACAGCTTTGGAAATTACTGATGTCTGTAATAAGGTAATATGTCACAGCAACAATGTCATTTTCGTATAGAATCTAGGCTGTGTAGATATTAAAGAAAATGAAATGGGAGATAAAGCAGTCAAAAAAGCTTTGCGAAATAATTCAGAAGTCATTGAGAAAAGAGAATTTGGTCAGTCAATGAACAAAAAAGCAAAGCCACAGAACTAATTCTGGCAGCTGAAGGCTAAAGAAGGGTAACTTAATTTACAATAGAAGAATATTCTATTTCTGTGCTCAGCTACCAGACCCCACAGAAATAGCAATAACACCCAAGAACCACAGAGTGTTTCTTCCTATATGCTGTAAGGCAGACTAATTACACCTGTATGCAGGAACTCTTTTTCTCAAATGAGAGTCCTACAATTAACATTCTCATCAAAGACTGCTTCAATGTAAACTTCTCACAACAGTCAAAATACTGTTCAGCAGTGTACAAGATTTGGTATGCAATTTAAGAAACCTAATATTTGCAGAAGGGGACATGTTCTCTTATTTGAATAATTGTTATTAAATGCAAATACAGAAGATCAAAGAAGAATGAAAAATCAGATAGTACCTTGCAGTTTGCAATTACTGGAGCTAAAACTGTCTATTAAGACATACTTCTATATTTTCTCGCTAAAATGTAAGTAAAATATCAATACTATATAGTTCGCAATATATGCTTTAATGACATTATCATGGAATTTTACTGTGAGTTACTGAAAAACCAGTACATAAAAGGCTGACAGAAGAACTGTTAACAGGATGTTTAGAGGAAAGAACGCCAACCCTAAAATGTAAATTAGAGCTGACACTTCTACTGGAAGTCTTACTTCAATTATGAAATATATCCCAGCCTTATAATGAGGAACACTACTCAGTGAGAAAGAGTATTTTCAGGATACTGTAATCAAGAATTCTACTTCCTTTACTTACCTGAATTGTTGCTTAAGCTAAGGAAAAAAGAAATCCAAACAGCAGTGAAACTGCATACAAACATTGTGCCTTGTTGAAACAAAATTCAACAATTGTAAGTCAATAGGTATTTACCTCCAGTGACAAATTACATATTAATTATATCTATAAAACTGTATGCAAACACAGTATGAGGCATTTTGATATGCATGTACGTCAGTTGGACATGTTGTATATCAAGCAGTAGAAAGTACTTTTGCAAAAAATGTAGCCATCTTGTATACCATGTAAACTAGGAAGTTTGTCCTAATATGATTATACTGGATAACCTGTTACAAGTAGAATCACATGATGCAGAGCCACATTTCCACAGAATATGTCAATAACTCTTGCTCAAACAGTAACATACATGCATTTCCAATGATTGTAATAACTGTAGAAAACAAGAAATAGAAACTGCAGTGATACCCATAGAGTTATTTCCCTTTCCATTCTCCTTTATTATTACTATTACCTCCATAAAATAGTTAAAAGTGGGAAACTAAGCTCAGCTACAGCCACCTTGGGTAACACTGAAGTAATACCCAGGAAAACTGAACATCACTACCTAGAGGTACACTCCCAAATCTATCCTCTGACAATTAAAATCAATATGCACAAACATACAGAGGAACCTGAATTCAGATGCAATGCAGATCTTTGGAAGAGACTATTGATGTCTTCCTTTTTATATGCCCACATTGAGATATCTTAATTGGGGTTAGCTTCCTGGAAGCCCTGAATAGCTGAGCATCCATCATTGAATGCTGCTGTCCTTGCTGGCTCTGGTAGCATACAGGCACGATAAAAGCACCACATTGCTATCTAAAACAAAATCCACTACTTCTTCCAGTTTTTGTCAGACTGAGTCACAGTAAGAGCGTAATCCTTCTACTGTTCAAGGAACAGCAAATTTAAGGAAGACTGTATTTAGAACCAATACCATCAACAGAAACATGGTACATCAAAAGCTTTATTTTTCATATCATGTAGTGAGAGCTGACACCTATCAGCACCAAATGACCACTTCCAATGCCCTTATGCCAGTGGCATAGACTTCTCATTACGGAAACGTTAATAAACATTTGGCCACTACACATGGTCTCTTCTTCCCTCTACCACAATCATGGCAGGCATTTCTTACCTGCATATTCGTATAATGCTGCTTGTCTGGCTGTGAAGAAACTGAATATACCTCTCTCCCCTTTGTGGGTACCCACACATTCTGCCAAAGCAAACAGCAATGGGAACTATGCTGCTGTGATCTGTGTGGACAGGACCAGCAGCAGTTCCTGGACAGCAGTCTCTGCTGTGGAATGTGATCTGCTGCAGAATGTGATCTGCTGCCAGTTCCTCATGCATTTAACACTCAGGAAAACCCTCAACAGCAGTTCTGCATATGGCTTTAGTGTTCTGAAAATACAATTCACCTTTCAAGAGTGGAATGGAAACCAGTAACAGTGCTGATCTATATTTAAGCCTGAAGCACTCTCCCATACCTTTCTCAGTGGAAGTACAAGTGCAAATCCAGCAAGTCATGGCAGTACAAAAGAGACTGAGGTGCTCATAGTAGCAAACTCTGAATCAAAACCTTTCAAAATACCCAACATATGCAATTTCATATATACAAGAGCAGGAAAGGGAGTGCTTTTAACAAAAAGTAGAAAAATCCTTGAGATATAAAATCTGGAGATGGAGAGTATGGTAACGTGCAAATCGTTTTTTTCAGAAACAGGTATGTGTTTTTCAAGGGGTACAAACGTTAAAAAGAAAAGGAAAAAAAGAAGAAAAAATATAAAAGGACTGGGAAAGAGAAAACTTGAAAATATTTTACTACCCTCTAGTGGCGGAATGTGAGATGGACAAGAACAGGAAAAGTTTTAAGGCGGGTATATGCACTTCAGCTATCGAGAAGAAATTGTTAAAAGCTTTTATTTTGTATGATGTTGAACCATGCTTGGTAATCTAGGACAAGATATGAAGACTGATTTAACTCTTACAGCTACCAGTGCGGAACAATTCTTACCATGAGTTTAAACTTCCTAAGAAAATTTGAGATATCATCTCACAATAGGGTTATTGAAAATAGTTTAAGTGCTTAATTTAATATTAATCAATAAAACTAATTAAAATATTTAAACCCCATTTTACTTAACAATATTTATATCCTGCTTAAGCATCAACACAAAATTTAGTCAAGTTCATCGCTTTTACACATTTCACTGATTTCAGGTCTTCCTAAAATATTTCACTGCTTAGAAAAATAAAATGTTTAAGGTTCAAAAATACAACATTTATGTATTTATGTCAAAAACACAGAACAAGTATATAGATGTGTTACCTCACTGAATGTCTGCAAGTATTTATGTCCAATCCCTAGCTCCTGCTATGTCTGCTAGGATATCAACTTCTAGCATGATCTCAAAATATTTAATCAGCTTAGGGGGGACTGTGAGTTTGTTGTTGATTTTTAATAGGTGGGTATATGGGAGCCTCAAAACCATTTTCTGATCTAACATGAAAGGCTGAAAACAGAGAACTATACTGATGTACATGAACCAGTATGCCCGACACCAAAGCATCTCCATTTGCAGCAACACTATCCTCATGTCAATGCTCAGTCAGAAGGTTCCAGAAAAAGGTGTCTCTAAATCATTAATAACTGAAATACATTGGCCTTGGCAAATGCTTTCTATAAATCACACTATTTTTTGGCTATCTTTTATAACTTTCTGTATGGTCCCTCCAACAATTATTCATCCATACTAATTATTCATCAGATTGGGTCACTACTAGGTAGCCAGTGAGTGAATTTGCATCAGGTTGGTTTGGCATTTGTCTGAAATTTAGAGATCTTTAAATGCCTAATCAAGTAGAAAAAAAATTAGACAACATATGATGTCCCTCCCAGCCTCCCTAAATCCACCATTTTTTCACTAGAATAGTGGAACAAGGGGAAAACACCTAGTAGGGCAGATTTTAGAAAAAACAGTATAGCAAGCTGCAAAAATATATGCATGCCCCTGCTGAAAGCCATTCGGCATTTAGATGGCTGAACTCCTACAGGACAAGGTCAGATGTCTGAAAAAATCAGCAGGTAAAGCCAGTGAAGCTTCCCAGAGTGCTATATAGCACAGTACAGACTGAATGGTCCTTGTGATGCTTTTGTAACTTACTACAGGGCTTGTCTGGCTAGAACTGACCTGTCATGGTGCTACCAGTGTCCAGAAATACAAACACACATTTGAGATAGTCTTACATAAAACCTGCTTGCCCTGCAGAGTTTATTAATTTGTCATTCAGCTGTGCAAAAACATCTATACTTACAACTAAGCCTATGAAATGGCTAAGAAAACAAGTCTTAATTTCTCTGGGAAAGACCATACTTCCCTTCCTCAAAATGCTCCAATGCCCCTGCTTCGGGGGATATTCCACTATTGCTCTCCTTCTGTTGAGACATATGACTACAAACCTGCTCTTCTCACAAGCAGATAAATGTTTCCTCTCGATCACAGTAAACTATGTCTGTCAGCTGCTCGTTCCCCCACAGTTGTTCATTGTATACTTTGTATTGGTTGTATTTTTGCATGATTTGTTTTGCCTGATTTAAAATGGAAAATAAAAAAAAAAAAAAACAAAAAAAACAACCAAACACAACAGACCATTCAGAATCCAAGGAAAGCCACTGAGCTATTTGATTACTACAGTCTCTTGTTTCAGCTATTAGCTACATCTTACAAACAGCTGAGGCACACATCAGCTATCAGGACATACCTATAATAGTTGACAAAGTTCTGAGCCTGAAATCCTCCTCTGAAGCTGTCTGGACTTGGCCATTCTGAAAAAAAAAAAAAAATTAATTCTCATTCTGTGTCTTTGTTATGCTCCATTGTTCCTTCAACAGCTCCTGCACTTTTGTGACTGGGACAAAGCTCATTCAAAAGTATCCTATGATTCCCAACCATGGCATTTCCTCAACTACAAACTATTCACAACTGATACACTCCATCACCACTCTTGTCACATACAATGTTACCATCTCTGTTGTTTCTGCTTCACACTTATCATTAGACAAATCTTATATTTTTACATGATACTTCTTTATGTTGTTATTGTGCTCCAACCCTCCCATTTGGAAACTTGTATCTCTAACAGAAGATTTTATTTTAGGGAAATTCAAACTGATCTAATATACTCTTTGGCAAAAAGATACTAGGGAACTTAGCGTGTACCTTCAATCAACTTTCAATACAACTACAGAATAACATATTAATTAGCTACCTGCAGTCTTTAATTTGCACAAGTCCCTAGAGATTTCCCTTTGTTTGCATTATATGCGGTGTTAACAGAAAGGTGTCTTTCTGAGCAGTTTCTGAGCCAAGTATATATATATATTAATTGGTCTCAACTTTTCATTTCAAATTTACTTTTTACGGGACTTTACTCTCTATAAAACATTAACTATGGAGCAGCAGCTGCTAAAGTTCGTTTATCTAATCCCATACATTACTGAAATCCAGTAAGATCACACACAATATTCTAATGCAACCAAAGTACTATATGTTTTCAGATACTTCTTTCACATCTTCAGCTACTTGAAAAATGCGGGTACCAACAGGAATGAGAGAACAGAATAATCTTCGGATCTTAGAAGTAGTAAATCCTTAGTAATATCATTCCTATTGTAGTCTGCACAACTTTGTACAAACAATTTTTCTGCTCAATTTGTTCTTCTGGAAATGACAACTATCAATTCCACCTGGCTAATACAGATATGCTTGAGGAAAACAAAAATGTCCCTACTTTGAATTACAAGAGCAGAAGATAAATGCCAACTCATTACAGACTACTTAAAGCTTGAGTCTGAACTTACTATGAATTACTTTCTAAATCTAAATGCCAATATTATACTTAGGTGTATTGATTCAGACATATAAACCTATTTACCTTCCTGGGTTAGAGCTTATCTTTCGCAAGTAACTGGTTACAAATGCAAGCATAAGAGTAGGGGGTTGCGATAATAGAGTTTGCCTCAAGTATCCAGCTTCATCAGTAGGTGACAAAAACCTGCCTTTAATTTTCCAGTTTTTGTGGCATGCAATGCATTGGCACTCGAATGCGTACCAGACCGGTTTTATATTTTATATAATGCTTGAGCCTGCAATTAGATGCTGAAAAGCCAATTCAAAACAGCACTTTGACATATATAAACAGCAAAGGGATTTAAGAATATGCTTGAAGCTAAACAAGTTGTTCATTGTACTGGAGCTTCAGAGAGGCTCTCTCTAAATTCAGAACAATTGGACAAGAGCCACTGCATCAGACAAACCCACACAATGGATTTCACATTTCTTAGTTAGTCTTTGCCGTTCCTTACTTAATTACCTGCTTTACAAATTCTAATGGAACTCGTAAGTCTCCAAAAAGACACTTTCTGCCTTCTTTGGGGGGGGGGGGGGGGGGGGGGGGGGGGGGGGGGGGGGGGGGGGGGGGGGGGGGGGGGGGGGGGGGGGGGGG
>JASSUY010036444.1:1052-12573 GCA_032466535.1 Forpus xanthops
CATGGCTGCCTCTCATCTCCCCTCAGTATCTCCCCTCATGGCCATCCCTCACACCCCATGGCCGGCCCTGTTCTCCCCTCATACTCTCTCCTCACCCCTCATGGCTGCCTCTCATCTCCCCTCAGTATCTCCCCTCATGGCCATCCCTCACACCCCATGGCCGGCCCTGTTCTCCCTCATACTCTCTCCTCTCCCCTCATGGCTGCCTCTCATCTCCCCTCAGTATTTCCCCTCATCACCATCCCTCACACCCCATGGCCACCCCTGCTCTCACCTCTCTCCTCATCCCTAATTTCCCCTCATGGCTGCCACCCATCTCCCCTCAGGATCTCCCCTCATGGCCATCCCCATCACCCCATGGCTGCCCCTCATCTCCCCTCCCACCTATGCCTGAGGAGCCGGAACGGGCTGGGCCCGGCGGCCATCACCCACATGTCCCCTCTCCCTGCCGTGCTTCCCTCTCCATGGCACTCTGGGCAGGGACAGCTCTCCACCGCAGCCATCACGTCCCTGTGGGTGCATGGCTCCAGCAGCTGCTGTCCCTGGTGGGGCTCCAGTGAAATCCTCATTGCCTGTGAGCAGAAGCAAAGCGCTGCAATGGGCACAGACAGCACCAAAGGATGGCTGTGGTGAGCAGTGAGTGCGTTCGGGCACGTAGATCTCTGTTGGAGGTGATGGATGCAGGAGCTTTGTGGTGACCATTAAGAGATGCTGGAAAAGGGGTTCTGGTGGGTGGCCAGGACCTAATTCCAGAGAGATACACATGGAGGAGAAATAGAAGGGCACGAGTACCTGAATTCCTTAAAGGACATCCGGTTGGTTTCCCTCAGCAGGGATGGATGTGGGAGCAGGGGCCTGATCCTGCTGCAGCAGGTACCTGGTGAGCTGCCATCAGTTTGGGGTCATGGGACAGCAGGCTGCAGTGACAGGAAGGCTGCTGTCCCCTCCTGAGCACTGGTCCCGCTTCTCCCTCTGGACTGACACCACTTGAGCTGCCAGTTCCTCTTATGGCATCTTATGGGATCACACCAGAAGGTGAGTGAATAAATGGCAGTATTTGGTCTGCATGAGTTACGTACACAGGGGATGATGTCTCAACTCCATCAGCTTCACACAAACATCTCCATGTTGGCAGGTGCTCCTGCTGCAGCACCATGCTCACCAGGAGCCCATGGGTTATCACCATGGGCTTCAATCTTCCCTTTCATCAGTGTGAATTCACTTCAGGAGGCATTCACTGCCTGTAAAGCCAATTGGTTCTCACAAACAGAAACTGATTATGAACAGAATGAGGTCTTCATCTCTCCCTTCTCTGCACTTTCCTGGTCTTGAATGGCAAAGCAGCACACATTGGGAATTGAAAACGTGTGAAGAAACCAGGGGAACACAAAGTGGTTCTTTTAGGCTGAGCTTTCTAAAGTGCTCCTCAGACACATCCATTTTGGATTCTAATTGTGCACATATGTGTTACTCACACAAATAACCACCTTGACCGAAATCAAAGCGAATTCCACAAGGAAGTGATACTTAAATACTACTGGAATAGCTTGGAAAGAATTGCAGAGGCAGGAGGAGATGAGGAAAAGGAAGTTCCTCGATTGCCTTCAAGTCCACCGCACCAAGTGCTCATCTGGAAACCCACCTTTGTAATTCACCCGTGGTTACAGACTGGAGTGCAGCAGGGGGTGGGCAGCAATGGAAACACATGAGAACACCCACCCACCACACTCAGTTATAAATCGGTGTTCCTGCTCACATCCAGCCCGTTACCTCACGTGGCTGTGCATTGAGCCATGGAGAGCCCTCGCAATCTCTGCAGTTCACTGGAAATCACACAGCAGCTCCTGTACGTTGTTCTAAAGGAAGACTGAAGTGGTTGAAGATGAATTAAGCCACTGCGGTAAGTCAATACAGAGCTCATTTCCCCTCCTGCACACAGCAATGAGTCTCTCCTGTCACATACCACTCTTGCAAGAGAAGAGAGGAAAGGAGATGGTGTAAGCCCAGGCTGGGAAGTTGGTTTTGAGGCCGAGGCATTAGGAGGAGAAATCCACATCCTCCTGGTTTATAAGATCCAGATACTTCAAACCCCAGCGCTGAGTGTTGCATCTCATAGAGGTTTTGAGGGGTGGGCTTATGAACAGGACAGAATGGCACCGTTTCAAAGCTCTCTTCCTCACTTATAGGAGCTTTAAAAAGTGAGTTAGGATCCACCCCAGTGCCTGACTATCGGATGTCCAAGAGTGACGTGCTCCTCCAGAGCTGTGTTTAGAGGCAAAGCAGAGCAGCAGGTACCTCCAGAGAGTTAAGACTCACCACCCAAGGGAGCTTGTTTCTCTCCAGTGGTGACACCGCAGAGCTGGTTAATACTGAAACACACAGAATCCATCAGAAAAGCAAATGTCAAATGGATTTCACAGCAGTATCTCCTCACTACAGGAACATGCAGTCGCTTGACTAACCACAGACATAAAGAGAAGCCACCCTTTTCATAGAGTCATGGAATCAGAGTGGGTTGGGTTGGAAGAGACCTTAAAGCTCACTCAGTTCCAATCTGTTGCCACAGGCAGGGACACCTTCCACTAGAGCAGCTTGCTCCAAGCCCCTGTGTCCAACCTGGCCTTGAGCACTGCCAGGGATGAGGCAGCCACAGCTTCTCTGGGCATGTTTTCTTTGCTTCACTTCTCTCTCCCTGTCCCAGTTAAAGCCTTAAACCGTGATGGATGTCCATTGCCACAGCCATGTGGCAGAACATCCACATCTTCAGTGCTTCTCTGCAGGCTTCCACTTAGTGGTTCTACACATCTCAGCCTGAAGAAATGAACCTCGCTCCCCTCTCAGTAGCACCTCATGGATGTATCTGGAACAGCGTGGCTGGGGATGGTGTTGGCTGCAGGTGTGACCCTTGCCAACAAACACTGGTAACAACCAGCTGGATTTCCTCCCTAGTTGTAAGAATCCACCACTAATACTGCCATTCCACAACTCCAACAGCAAGCAGAAAGGATGCTGTAGCACAAGGCAGGCACTGAACCCCGGTCAAGCCGTTGATTGGAGCAATATGAAATGAGCTATAAAACCAATGTAGAAGATGGCACACACACACACAAATCACAACTGCAATAAATCCATCAGCTCTTCCCCAGAGCTGGTCAGAGAAGGAAAAGCTCCATCAGTTGAGCTGCCACAACAAACCCAACATAAACCAGGAGTTAGTTACTCATTCCCATGGCAGGCAGAGGATTGAGATGCAGCAGCCAGCTACTCATGCGGTAACTGCTAAACCCCACTTGTTTCCTCAACACACTTTCTCCATGGCGTTATTTCAACGTTGGTTTTATTATGACAATTTACATGTCATATTTATATGATAGAAATGACAGTAGAGATTATAACAAAAAAGAAAACCCATTATGAAAGTAAAGTTACACAACGAGGCCCCCAAGCTAGAAAATGGCTTCAGGCCCAGCTTATACACAAAGGGTTCTGATCAGACCGTATTGAGAGACAACGCTGAACGAGTCAGTAACAAAAATATTGGCACCAGCCTTAACATGATGATTTCTTTTGACTTCATTTACAAGCAATACAGTATTTCAACAGTGGTGGGCTGCGAATCCCAAACCAGGAGCTGTTAATAAACTGCAGTTAAACCCTTTGAGCACTTCCATCTGAAGGCGTTGGAATGCACCGTGTTCTACGTGCACGTGCTATTCCTGATGTGGCCAAGGGGGAAAAGACAGTGAAAGCACCACCTGATTTATGTGCAAGAATAATGCTTCCAGTTTGCTCAGTGGATCTCCTCCTCCTCACACACACTGTGTGTGTCCCCTCAGGCCTTTCTCTTTAGGAGGTCGTGATTGAAGAGAGACTGAAAAAAACAAGGTTCAAGGACTCAAGAAACACAAGGGTTAAACTCAACCTAAAGAGTGGAATTTGACATGTTCACTCCTAAAGGAAACAGAACTGAGGCCAACTGTGAGATTGGTTTAAGCAGCTCCGGGTTCCTTTGCAAGCACAGGAATGACATAAAACCATGTTTCATGTAAGCAGATCTTAAGTTTGAAGAGACCCTTCTGGCAGGTTTGCTCCAGTTCTCACAGAAGGCTGAGTAGCAAGTAACCTGTTCTGTGTTACCTGGGACATTGAACATATCCCATGTGTCACATACAGGACCTGTGCTGATGGGAGAGCCATGGCACACACCGACAACAGTGTCACACACCATCTCCTGGCTGCTGTAAGAGGGTCGTGAAACACAGGTAGGAACAGGCAACCACATTGGCACTGCCAACAAATCGTTTTCATGTGAGTCAGGGGGAGGAGTACCACTTTGATGAGTATAGTAGAGGAGTAAGATACTGTACAAGAGGTTTAGAGTCCATACACCGAGTATGAAGTGGAAAACTAAACAAGGCTTATAGCTTTATAAGTTGATTTCTTTTTCTCCCACTAGCTTGAGTAGCAGATGAGTATCCTTAAGGACTTTTAACTGCTCTAGCTAACAAATGGTGCACTGGTAACTAGGCCTATTGTTTGTTTTAGTAGAAGGACTTTATCCCCATTGAATCACTGAAGTTCTTGACAGACTACGCTTAGTTGTGTGGGACACAACAAGAGAAACGAACAACAAAGCAAACAGTGCGGACTCCAACCATGTTCCCAGAGGCAAACACTGTCATAACACACTGTGGACTGATCCTGATTTTCTCCACATCCCCATTGCACTGATGGGACATCACCAATTCCCACAAGGAGGGAGACCTCAAGTAGATTTTCCTGTTCCTGTGAAGGTCAGGATGAGAAAAGGAGGGTTATTGGGATGATTCTCCTAAACAAGACCTTCCACTGGATACACAGTGAGTCAGAAGTCATTGTCAGGCCTATCCAAGACCTGTCTTGCAAAAGGCATGGGTTTGCATACACATATTTCCATTCCACTTCTCTCCATCTATTCCCCATCTCCTGCTGCTGGTCCAACAGCAGGAGCAAGTTCTGTCTGCACCTGGGGAACCAGTGAGACCGACTATACACAAAGTGCTGCCAAGTGCACAAGTAAACCAACTGACTGGCCAGAGCAGCTCTGCCCAGCTCTCCTTAGTAACCTTTGGGGTTCTATGAAGCAGTAGCAGATCTATCCACAGACACACATGCCTTCCTGGAGCACGTGTGCCCTCCAACTGCTCTACTGTCCCCTCTCCTGCTCCTCAGCTGGGGTATGGGGTGCCAGCAGTTACAAAATGATAGTCATAAACCCAAGGGGTAGGACTTGCTTTTCATTGCAGTTCAGTCCAGAGCCTTTACACCATGTTCAATTATAAACCCCTCTTCTCTACTTTAGAGTGTTCTACTCTTTCCCCCAGACGCTGCACACAACCTTCTCTAAGTGTCATACGAAGCAATATACATCTTTTGCAATATACAATATAAGTTAAATTACTCTGAAGCATTGGGACAACCAAGTCCCGAGCACATGGGTTTTTGCTGTTTGGAACTATCTCAGTGAGTTACACCTAAAGGAAGAGCTTAGTAAGTGATGAGTGTTTTCAGAAGTGATTAGTAACCATCCATACCCCAACTGCTGCGTGTCCAGCTTCAGTTGAGAACTATTCCTGAAGCCAGAAGAGGTCTCACATTGGGTACTCAACTATGAAGCACCAAAAATGAGTCACAGAATTCCTTACATCAGTATATAATGGAAAAACCCGAAGGATAATTTCTGTTGGATTTACTGTTTTCTGCCTTCCAACATTCTAAGTGAGATATAGTCCCTACTGCTTTAGGGAAAAGGAGGAAGCAAAGGCTACTGGGATATGTGGGATATGAATGCATCCTAAATGCATTCCCTCCTTTAAAACACAGAAGGAATTGCAGCTGGGCTCCTTCACATGAATTGCTGGAGTTTTTCCCCTACCACATTCAGAAGGTGACTGTTCTGGTTGATGATATTTGCTCTTTTATATATATATTTAGGTATAGTTAAGGGTTTCCTATACCCAGTGAATTGGGAGCCTATGTCAAATGTACATACACACCTTGCCTGCTCACTGCACATCATAGCCACACAACAACAGTGAACAGTAGTCACTGCACAGGTACCAAACCCCATTTTCAAGGCCTATGCATTGCCATTTTGAATGAGATGATACAAATCTCTTCAGCAGAGCACTCTGAGGCTGGCATCTCTGCCATCGTTTATTGCAATTCCTGTGTACAAAGTGAATTTAAAAAGCAGATGCCATAAAAGTTCCTTTTCCTAAAAGAAGTGAGTGACAATAATGGCATTTGAAACAATCATTTGAAGGTGGAGACCAGGCTTTCCTATTGCAGAGCACTGAAAACCCCAATTTATAAGCACCTGAAACCAGAGGTATAGAATGGACATCCTGACAGTGAGCTATCCAAGCTGTTAAACAGCAGATGGATACCAATGTAGCCCAAATGGCAGAGGTGAAGACAAAGCAGAACACTTCTGACATATGGTTTATCCTTTTGTGAACAGTGTTTTCCCTTTGAGGTTCTATGAGTAAGGTCTCTAACCAAGGGTTCAGACACAGCCATCAGAAACAGGAGTGAACAGAAAACAAGCCCAGCTCAGCCACTGCCCCCTGTTGTATGAAGAGGAACTGAGACACCTTAATGCACACTTCATAAACAAGCAGTTCAGGGAAAAAGCATCTCACTTCCTCTCAGGTGCTGTTAGAACAGAGCAAACCTTCCCATTAAAGAATAAACCCCAGGAAGATGCAGTCATTTCACAACATAATTTGAGATGTACAAAGTCCAAGTGGCAACGAGTTGATTGGTCAGCACTGATCTTCCTATAGGATTCCAACACTATGGGGGGGTTGGTAGTTCAATGTCATCATTTTCCATGTTTAAACCAAGGAGATGCTCAGGTTTAGAAGAGTCAATAACAAGAAGCCAACTGTGTTGAAACTGAGTTCCTTGTTCCAGCACCCTCTGCTCAGATGAACACACCACGTTCATTACAGAGCAGACCTGCTGTGTGCTGGGTGTTGCTCACAGTCACACCAATGGCCATCGTTTATCTTGGTGGCACAAAGAAGTCCATTTCTCCACTCAGTTTACAGGTTCTTCCCCTCACCAGTGCTACTTAACCTGCACGTAGACATCAAGTCCCTTTCTCCCCCATTGGTTACACTACAAAGAGTTTGTAGTTAAAGAGAAAGCTTTTAGTAGACAACCTGTGTGGAATAAATGCGTTATGCATTCAGCTGATTCAGTTCTTGTACTTTTAAATCCATTATGGTAAAGTAACCCCTAATTCTCTTATGGTCTGAGCCTTCTGTTGGGCCAAAGCCACCTGATGATCACTACTGAAAGCATTTAACTTCTGATCTCGTAAGAACAGAGAAGAGCACGATTGTAGGGACACCAAGAGGACATTTCCACTCTGGAATCACATACACACATTGCCCATGTGAACCCTGAAAATAGCATCTTTCCAAACACGAGATTGTACATTTTCCTTAGAAAGGAATGAAAGAAGACTTTGAAGCTGCTAGGACCTTCTGAAGGGCATTTCCTGCAGTTCAAACTCACACAACATTCCCACTGGCAGAAGAGGCAACCCTGAATCCAGGGGGATGAAGGTGGCTCAGGTACCACCGCTGACTTCTCAGAAGAGAAAAGCTGGGTTTTGAGAAATGAAACTTGGGCACAGCTTGTCATTCCATTTTAATACACGACATTCCTGATTTAAGCTTCAGTGCTCCAATCCTGCTTCCTGGTCTTTCCTACTTTGACATCACTCCCTAACTCAGTATTTTCCTGGTTGGTATAATTCAGTAACTCACCCCTTTTGTATCTTCCTATGTTCACCATTACTCGCCCACCATGTATTTAACATTTGGGGTGACTCTACAAGCAAGAACGTTTGCTACAAGCACTGATCAGATACTAAAAGGCTCCATCAGGCAGCAAGAGATTATGGCACTGCCAAAACAAATGAGAATCCATCACCTGCACATGGACCAGTTTCCATGGCAAGTATTAGAAATGAACATCGAGAAGCAGAACCTATGTTCTTGCTTGGTTTAAAACACAAGTGTATTAGAAACGTAGCAGCACTACATTTATGCATCACTTAAGCAAAGAAAACCACTGGAGTAGCTTAAAATGCTACAATATGCTTTTTAGAACTTCATCCTCTGCTTCTGCAGCTTTTTCCTGCCCTGTTTTAGGAATGAAGTTCATGGAAACTTAGTTAACAGCAGTAAGGTGGGAAAAGAGTTCATCTTTAATGGAATCAAGTTCTCATTTAGAGTGAGTTCTCATTTGTTCTTAAGGTATGAGCTTGCTTAGCACAGCAGATAGTGAGTTCCATGTGATTCCAGCTTTATAGTTGGATATGTGCACTGCTGGAATCCAGATGAGGAAGAGTCACAGAGTGGTTTGGATAGAAAGAGATGGGGAAACAAAGGCCAAACTTCAAAGGCCAGAAGGCAGGCAGTTTGGGGATGTAGGTTTTCTAGAGAGGTATTTAGTAAAGGCCTAATGCCAGTTGAATGACAAGGGAACAGAAGTGCTTCATGACTTACTAGGAAATACAATATAGTGGAAGGGGATGGGGTGGGGAAGGAGAACTCACTCCTCGGTGGCAGCAGCAGTTTTGGTGCATCCATTGCCGGCAATGGACATCAACACCAGTCAAAAATCCCTATCAGAGCAAGAGGATAAACAGATGTGACCTTGTTGGATTGCAGTGTTTGGCACAGCTGAGCTGTGTGCTACAACAAATAGCATCTTGAGTCTGAGTAAAGAGAAAGCTGAATGCTACCCAAAACACATCAGCTGTGTATATATGCCCCGTGCTGGCTGGGGTGGTCTTCTTGAGTAAAAGCACAGATCACTTCATGCCCACTCAGAAGGTGATGGGATGTCTTGGAGCAGAGTGGTTTCTCTCAGAATCACTGCCTTCTTGAAACCAGTTGGGTCACGGGACAATTATTAACATGGATTAAGAAAATCCGAGTGGCTAAAGGCCAACACTACATTCAAAACCTGCTAATAACATCCAGGCAGAGAAGTAAAAGCGAAACAAAACCCCACACAAACCCCAAACAGAAAACCTCCCAAAGGAAAACTGTTCCATTTGTTTACTTCAATTTGAAGTAGATATTAAGGACATGAATGGACCAGTGGTGGTTTAGTTGTAAATCCCTCAATCCTCTGATGCACTGTCACTCTGGTGGTCACTGCTGTTTGTACACATGGGATTCGCTGGGAATACTCCGACACGGTGAAACTCGAGGGGCCAGGCAGCTACTGCAGGCTTCTTTGTGTCTGTACAAGCTTCCAGCACGTCAAGATGCCATCCAGCTTACACATAGCTTCACCTTGATACATCCTCCCTCTAGACACTGTGCATCGAGGAGCATCGGATGAGACAGCTTTCGAGACTGATGGCTAGCGTGTTTGGACTGCCAAAAACTTCATTACAGTACACTTTACTGTACAAACACTTTAAAGGATGTTTATTAGGAAAGTCTGCAAGTCATAATGGATAGTAGAGTTCTTGTTTATGGTACCTTCTTGGCCTCTAAGGATTCTGTTTGCCTCCAGTATTCAAAATCAAAACTGCATCTCCATGAAGGTGATTACTAAAATGAGCTATGGTTGTTAACCTACAACTCACAAAATGCGACAGTACAGACATTAATCCTTTTACCTGTCTGTTAAGTTGTCATCTAAGTCGTGAACATTTAAATATAATATATATCTCATATGAAAAAGCTAAAGCACAAGTGCTTCTGCACCCACCCCTTCCCACCCCACCCCGCTTTGAGCCAAACCCACCCCAGCTCCGCTTTGGGCCCTGACCGATTTGGAATGCTTTCTTAGGCCACCCATTTCCACAAATTTGTATGCACTCAAGGAAATATAAAGTCAAAAATATACAAATCTCTTGTTGTTATAAGGTTTTTGTGAGTGAAATTACCCAGGACCATGGACTTGGGAGGAGAAAGGGGAGGAAGGGATAAAGAGAGAGGGAATTTACAGCAATTCATCTTCAAAGTTCAAAACTGGTCACTTCACAGAAAGACTGCAGGACTGGTGAAATTCTTGCTTCTAAAAAGTGATACTGTAGTGGTGAGTTTTCTAGGAAAAATAAAAGAGCTTTTAAGAACTGGCCCGCTGGTATGAGCTACCGTGGAATAAATTAGCACAAAAAATGGAAGTCTTATAACTGTTCACTGTTACAGACGTAATCAACAAGGTCAGTCACTCGCAAGAGTTCGTCTTCGTCTTCCTCCTGCCCTACCACCTCCTGCCCGCTCCCCGTGCCATTGGGCGCCAGGCTGGCGCTGGCCGTGCTGTCCTTAGGGGCCTGGGTCTTCTCAGCTGGCTTCCCAATCAAGTTCTCAATGGTTTTCCCTGGGCTCTGTCCGTTGGTGGAAGGCAAATCCACCAGGCTGTAGTCCAAAGGGCTCTCTACTTTCCCTACGTTATCAAAGTCATCTTCGTCGTCGCTTTCTATCCGGTAGCAGTGCTTCTTGCTGTTGTCTTGAGGAGCTTGCGGTGCTGGCAGCTTATTTGCAGGAGCAGGTTTCTCTGTGTTATCGTTGGTGTTTTCAAGGGTGTCCTCCTCATCCGTTTCGATCCGGTTGAGCCGTTTGCGGACAGGCCGCCCCTCGTCCTCCTCCTCCTCCTCTCCCTCCTCCTCACTGTAGTCGTCTGTACTTCGCCGGCGCTTCCGGATCAATCGCTTGGACTCCTTTGTGGATTCATCATCTTCAGAGTTCTTCGATGTGTAGCTCTCTGGAATGAGCAGCAGACTTAAAGCCATTAGCAAGAAAGCGCAGCCAGAACCAGCACAGTATTTATTCTTCGTCTTATACATGCACTAAGAAGCCACATCTTGCTCACCACACACGATTCTGTCTCCTTCCCCAATCAACTCAGAACTCTTCCATGCTTTTTACTGTTTAAATACACTGCTTAAGAAGCAAAGACAACAATGTGTTGGACTGTAGTGACAGGACAAGGGGTAATGGGTTCAAACTTAAACAGGGGAGGGAAGTTCAGATTGGATATACAGAAGAAGTTCTTTGCTGTGAGGGTGGTGAGCCACTGGAATGGGTTGCCCAGAGAAGCTGTGAATGCTCCATACCTGGCAGTGTTCACAGCCAGGTCAGACAGAGCCTTGGGTGCCATGGTTCAGTGTGAGGTGTCCCTGTTCACGGCAGGGGTGTTGGAACTGGATGAGCTTAAGGTCCTTTCCAGCCCTGACTATTCTATGATATTTTGACATTCTGTTTCTGATCTGAAGCTTTGGAGTTGGGTGTAATTCCCCCTAAAAGTGGTAACTGCATGCCAGGAATAACAGATCTGCATCCCTGATCTAGCTCCAGGGATGGGGCAGCCACAGCTTCTCTGGGCACCCTGTGCCAGAGCCTCAGCACCCTCAAAGGGAACAGCTTCTGCCTAAGAGCTCATCTCAGTCTCCCCTCTGGCAGCTTAAAGCCATTGACCTTTGTCCTGTCCCTACAGGTCC
>JASSUY010036446.1:0-23070 GCA_032466535.1 Forpus xanthops
TTCAGATACTGGAAGGCTGCTATGAGGTCTCCACATAGCCTTCTCTTCTCCAGGCTGAGCAGCCCCAACTCTCTCATCCTATCTTCATAGGGGAGGTGTTCCATGGATCTAGCCATTCATCTGTTGATAACTACATGGAATGGTATTTGTAGGCAACATCACCACTGTAGCATTTCAAAAGAAGGAAAAAAACCCTAAACATATTTTTGTAGTTGTTTTCCTATAGAACAGTATCCTTGAAAAAAGTATGACATACAGTTATGATATTTAACATATTTGAAAATTTCTGTCTGTAAAACAAAGTGAATGGCAATAATAAATTCCATTTGCAATACAGACTTCCCTGAAAAAAACTTCTAAGGAGGTATGGAAAGAACAAATGTAACAGAAAAACATGATTTACTTATTCCCAGAGTGCTAATTTCCTAGTTCATTTTCTGAGTGTACGTAATAGTATGCATCAAGAATAAAGGGAAACAGCAGAAAAGTACTGAAAGGAAAAACTAACTGCATGAGGGAATATGTATGAAATAGACCATTTTTTTTTTTTTTGCTAGTTTGGTAAATGGCACAAAGTATTTAGAGGTGATTCAGAACTATACAAAAGTCAAAAAGCCACATGATTACATGTAAAACCTCAGACAATGAACATGATCTTATAGCACAGGAATGCACAAACTGCATCCAAGAACAGGCTGGCAAATCCTGCCCATTGACCAACTCTCAAATAATAGGATCAGTGCCTGGGACACAGGAGCAGCTCATTCCAGGCAGCAGTGTCCCAGCTGTAATAACAACCATGGAGCTGCTCCTTCATCAGTGCAGCAAATTCCTGAGGATAAAATTATTTCCCCACCTGTGGAACCATGTACCAGGTAAATCCTGCAGGAATGCAGAAATACAGCGAGTGTCAACATTTGCATTTCCAGGTTCAAAGCCAACCATGGCAGCAGAGGTGTGATGTGATAATGGAAGGGTGGGAGAGAACATCTTTTGTGGGCTGTACAGAAGGTGCAAAGAGTTTGTTGTCTTGGTTTGTGGGAGTTGGACAGATGGAGGAGGGATGTGGATTATTGAAAACATGGTCTGGGGGAGGCAAGCTGTGTTATATCAAGACGGACAATAGCATGTTTCTATTCTATGATTCTATGTTTTTAGCTGGGAGAAATATAGCTGAGAATGGCCGGATGATGCATGGATGTGAATGGTGACAGACCTGGACTATATGAAAATTTGCAACACAGTTGTTCCATATTAACAATAGTTTTTCCTGGTAAGGAGAAACAGCATTTCTGTGTCCCTGAATCTCAGAAATAGCTTTTAAACACTTTTTCCCACTTTCAGGTTTATGTATTCTTAATTTGTTTTGCACTATCAGGGTTTTATCAAGCAAGACTCAGAGATTTCTTTTGAAATGTGAAGCAGTTGCATTTTCCCTATACACACAGGCTTCTAATTTGCTGCAGCATGGAGCCTGATATTCATTTAAGAATTATGTTTGGTAAAAATGAAGAGGGGAATAAAATTGTAACTTTGGCTTCAAATGCATCTGTGCTTTGGAGGTACAAAGATTGGTTCAATATGATCAGCTATTTTATGTTTATATATGGAAGCATACAAAATAAGTTTTAAGAGAAAAATTGTAAATGCCCTACTATTCAGTGCTTTTGATCTTTTAATTAATTGATCCCCTAATTATTGAAAAATATAGCAGAACAAATTGTAAACAGGTTAGTTTGGAGTATTGCTTTGTAAGAATTTTAGCATGAAGCAGTCTGTGTATGTGGGAAAGCATTCCACAGGATTACACAATGTATTGCTTTTCAAATACAATGCAGCTCTACAGATTACAGTTTTCTGGGTAACCAAGTACATATTTTGGAACTGCTGCAACTCCGTTGTGGAGTCAATATGTAGATTAAAGTCTTTGCCACTGTACATTAAGTCCTGCTAAAGTATAATGTCACCAAAAGAAAATCTTATAAAAACTGGGTTGCAGACAAAGGGAAAGCCAGAGATAGAAAAGTTGGTTTATGGCTCCAGCTCATAGTATTAAACATAATAGTTAAGTGCTATTATTTTCAAATACATTTACAGAGACCCAGTGAAATGCATTGCCTTTTATCTATTTTTTCCTTAGGCAAAATATATCTTCTATATATGAAATTAGTTTTATTTCAATAAGATAACATTAATCCTCCTCAGCTTCCTTTAAGATTATCCTTCAACAATTTTCTGTGAGATTATCCTCCCTTTCTCTTTAGTGAATACAAAAATCAGGGCCATTTACAGGATAGGAGTTATCAACACATAAGACACAATAATGATTTTTGCATCTGGTAGTAATTTCCTATGTTTATAGTTTTGCAACAGGAAAACATACAGCAGGGGAAAAACAGGGGAAACCTGAGAAAATCCCTGCAAGGTTTAGAAATTCCTCAGTAGAGACTATAAAGAACAATAAGATTAAGCTACCAGACGAGGATCTTCCCAGCAAGAAATGAGTTGTGCATTGTGCTGAAGATGCTGAAAGCTGGGTTCTGTTACTAGTTTTCTGGTGCCATTTTTAGTGGAAATCCACTCCAGAAGCCAAGTTCTAAGAAAGATTTCTTTTATATTTTTCTGTCATTCTTTGTAGAGTAACATGTCATTCAAGGAATTTTGCCCATTATAGAAAAACCACTAAAGGCATTGAAACCTAATACAAATTAAGACGAGCTCTTTTGTTTGAAAATGGTTCACATCCACAAACTCTTTTTTGTTGTAAGTAAACTGGTATTTTCATATTAATCAGAAAATCCATCTCATTTCTAGTGTAGTCTTGGCTCCAAAATGAACAAAATGCACAGATCTGAACACATTTAAGTGAGAGGTGTCACTATGACTCACTCCTCCATTGCTGAAAGAAAATATTTCTCTGAGCTGATTATGAAAATCAAGATAACTAAAAAGAAAACGTGAGAGAACTGATGGGGTCTGCAGTGAATCTTATGAGCTGGACTGTATATCTGCAGCAGATCCTAAACTGTTTTAATAAATGTCGTAGGTAATACCTCTTCTGTTATTGACCAAGACATTGCAAAAGCCAAAATCTTGTCAACCAGGAGACAACACAGCCTGAAACACTTCAAATTCCCCTCCATCACATGTGAAACTTATATCAAGATGCTGAAAGATGCATTTTCCCCCACTTTCAATGAACCTCGCTCGGTTAAGAGTCTGAGTTGATCCTTTCAGACCCTGCCAGTTGGTTGCTTCAGCCCAGTTGTGCAGTCCTCACACCCTCTTGCTGCTTCTGCTCTCCCCATGAACGGCAGCATCACTTTTACTAGCTGCACACCAGCCTTTGGAGAGCTGACTGAACCCCTTTGCATACAGCAGACACGGATTCAAAACCCCCTTCATGATTATTAGGGAGCTAGTGGTACATATATGTTTTGTGAATACATGCTATCTGCTAAATAACTGCAGAAAGAGGGGTAAATCTTCCTCCATTTAAAATAAATAAATGAATAAATAAATAAAGGACACAAAAGATGCAGCTGTGATTATTTTTGAAGGAATCATTTCTGCCAGTATGTGTATCATGTTTCTGTTACTCCACCCACAGTAACCCCTAGCTGATGCTGTATCAGCTACATATATGTTGCTAGATACCTGTGCCTCAAGGAGTGATCCATGGCCCTAGACCACGCATCACCCAGTGTTGCTCTCTCACACTCCTGGGACCAGCTCTCCCCAAAGCTGCTTGGTGGTATCGAAGCTACAGAATTCCTCCTCATACGGTCCCGGTCTTTCCTTGCTGGAGAGCATGGGATGTAAAATTTTCATTCAAACAAGAAAAACCTGCACATCATTATCTCAAAATGAAGACTGCTTCTGAAAGAAGTGTTAGCAATACTGCTGTCCAATTTGGTCTCTCTTGAAACTAGAGCATTACACTTGAAGCTTTGAGAATTCATTGGTTTCCCACTACCATCTGGGTCTCATTGCTCACTCTCATCTACCAAAGCAAGTAAACACCAGTTTTTCAGTTCCAGTTATTGTGATAAACCTGGAACGAGACTTCATTAGGAAAATTCAATCAGAAATTATCTTACTAGCAGTAAGCTTCAACTAGTGAACTATAAATATTTTTCAAGGAAATATAGTGCATATTTCCCAATGGTCCTTCAGTTTCACTGTCTCTAAGGAAAGAAAACCAGTAAATTGTTGATACATTTTCCCTAGGTAGCAGTAACTGTCACGCTGATAAAGCATCATTAAATTAGTATCTGCTAAAAACAGTATGCAGGTGGATAATTGCAGTGGGCCATCATTAACTCTCAACAAAGACCCAGATTTGTGCCACGTGAATTCCTGTCAGTGATTGTTGTTTTCAGGTTAATTTTTTTGGAAGAAAATCCATGAAGTTCAGAACAGTTGTCTACCTTAGAGTTGTAAGAGCAAAATTCTATTACTTTAATAACTTTAGACTAAATGCACAAAGAAATTCTCATGGAAGAATTAGTTTAGTGCAGGATATGCTTAAGCTATTTGCCTGCTAGTGTTGCTCTATAGAACACAAGCAAAAATGGCAGCATCTGACAATTAATGGTGGTGGTGGTCTCACGGTTGTGGTTTAAGCCGTAAATTACTCTGCCCGTCCACTCACTCCTCTTACCTTCTTCCTCCCCACTGCAAGGCAGGGAAATGGGAAGAAGAACTGAAAGAATGCAACTCCCATGGGTTGAGATAAGAACAATCCAGTAACTAAGGTATAACACAAATCACTGCTGCTACCACCAATAACAACAATGACCAGGGAGATACAAGCGAAGAGGACACAACTGCTCACCACTCGATGACTAAGCCATGAACTGAACTCTTCTGGGTTCCTGCCCCCAGTTTTACATCCTGGACATGACATACTGTGGTATGGAATACCTCTTCAGTCAGTCTGGGTCAGGTGTCCTGTTTCTGCTTCCTTCCGGCTTCCCATCCTTCCTGGCAGAGTATGAGACTCAGAAAGTCCTTGGTCAGACCAAAACATTCTAAACTGTAACTATAAACATCGGTGTTATCAGCACTGTTCCCAGGCTGAAAGTCGAAAACACAGCACTACACCAGCTACTATGAAGTATTAAAAAATGACTGCTGCTGCTGAACCCAGGACACTCACTGATGCTCCTTATGCAGTTCCCAGCTAACACTGGAAATGTAGGTCACTGAAAATAATTCCAACCTCCCAGGTATTCATAGAAATTAAACCTGGAATAATTTAGCTCATTATATTTTTGAATATTAGTAAGAGGTTTATTAAAATTCTTGCTATTGAAATCTCTTTCCATGAACATATATTTGGAGGTTAATGATTTTTCCCTTTGGCTTTGTAAGAAATACTTAGCTACATATTTAGTCCATTCTCATGAGTAATTGTTTGATCAGTTTTTATGCATTCTCATATGCTCCACCATAATTTCTTTTCCTGTTTTGGGAGCAAACTACTGAATAACTATGGCCGTCTAGGATCTAGATATACCTTAGGTTGTAATGAGTTGCAGTTTATAAGTTTCACGCTGACATAATTCACAGCCCTGACAATAGCTTGTTGAAGTATTTTTCCAAAGTGGTCTACAAGTCCCTTAAATATGCCACCTGCAAAGACATTTTAATACCTATGGAAATATCACCAAAGGAAAAACTGTGGGAGATAACATTTCATTTAGCTAGCTGGTAAACTAAAATAATGGTAAGTATATGCTTCCAGATAAACCTGAAGATTTCCCCTAGAAAGATATAAACATTGACACAATCTGTTACAGCTGACTTCAGTGGTACAAATTTAATTGAATTAGATTTCCCTGCATTCTCAGTGTCAGTAGTACCTTCTTATGATAGTGCTGCCTCGCTGCCCAGCAGTAGAGTTCTAGGGACTTGTACATGAATTTTACAGTAGAGGAGAAATTAAGGACACTGTGTGAATAGACATGCACACACATCATAGCAGCCACAAAATGAAGATGACTGCAAACAACAGGAAGCCAGTCTCCCTCCCAGGAATAATGTCATTACACAACACACAGTATTCAGCGAAACTTAGTTTTGAGTATTTATTCAAATTTTAAAGGAAGAAAACTGCCCTCTTTCTTGCAAAGCACATTTCCAAAGGCTGTGGTTTCATCTGGAGAACAACTTAATATAAAACTTGCTGGACATGGTCTTCCAAATCCTACGGATTTACTTGCATGCGATGCATAATAATGCCACCAGCTGCCACCTGACAAGCATAATTTGTTTAGCTGCAAGCAAAGTAGTGATAAACTTTTTACAAAGTCCTCATATTTGTAGATTCATGACCTTAATTTTGAGAAGGCAACTCTTCAAGCTATGTTGAAGTAAACTGTCCATTAACTTAATGTTTTAAGTCAACTCCTGATTAAATTGTCACGCACATATTCATAATGTATAAATCCACATTTTTACACAATCCTCACCAAAAGGAAAATGCAGTATCAAATTTCAACAACCTGACTAAAGTTTTGCAAATACATTACACTTTAAATGTTAATTTCAGACTAAGAAAAGGAAAACATGGATTAACTGGAATCAATGTCAGTATTTTCAGTAGTACTTAAATCACATTTTGAATGAAGAGATCTAGCTAGAAGAAACACGTAAGAAATTTGCAGCAAAGTAATAATTTTTAGATTTATAAAAATATAAGTATGTAAATATATCTTCCTTGATTGTTTACTAATTACAGAGAACTATAGCTTCATATTTAATAATTCATAATCTTCATTACTCAATTTTACATTCCTTTCATGACAAATCTATAATGGGATTTTTCAATTAACTTTGCACAGTTATGATTAAATTTTTAAACTTGGTACATAAAATTCTGGTCTTACATTCATACTCAACAAAGCAAAATACATAAATGCATGACTGAAATGTTTGTAGTAACACTGTACATGGCTTCATAATTTACAATCATTTCAACAGCCGTGGCTTGAGTAATGCGTTACAGTTCCACCATAATTCTAGCTGCAGTGGCAAATGTTCTGAAGCACAAATATTAAATCTGCCAAAAAATGTGTGTCAGTCCTGAAAATATATATTTTACAAGTCAGTCCTGACTGGAAAAATACAAATTTATTTCTATTTAGAAATGCGATTTGCTAAAACTGGATAATATACTAGTCTCCCTTTATTAAGGTCTAGTGGAGGGTGTCCCTGCTCACAGCAAGGCAGTTGGAACTAAATGATCCAACCAAAACCATCCTATGCTTCCATGATTCTACGCTTCTATGCTTCTATGATTCTATGATTCTGAGATTCTTTAATCTAGATTATTCAACACAAATATCTTGGACAGTATTTCACTAAAAGACAACATACTGGCGAATGAAATTTCAACCCTCTTTAATTAACACTAGCATTGTTAGTTCTAGAAGAAATCACAGACTGTTTTAGAGGCTGATTTGGCATATGCTGCAGCTTTGTCTTTTTCAGTCTTGAGCAGTTAAGAGCAAAGGCCTCCAGGCTCCACTGGTATGCCTGAGCTGATCTTCCTGATGAGATGCTCATAGAAATGCTACAGAAGTTTGCTTGCTAATACTAGCAATGCGGCACTCTTTCAGATAGAGCATTTTACTGAAAAGAAATTTTGGGATTTATTTTTGTCTTGATTTAAAGGGCTAGATGGAGTAGCACCAGTTCTCAAAAATGCACAAAGTGCAGTGGCACAACCATTTCCTTCACCTGACAAAGGACTCAGAGGGAGGCATGCTGTTCAACGTAATTTCTACAGTGGCAGTTGAAATGCATCTTTCACACTTGGACCAACTTTTGCTTCCTTTCTTATGCTGAAAAACATGAATAACTGTTCAGTAGCAAGCATTTATGGCACTAAACAAAATTGTGGCATAGGAAGTTTAAAGTTCAGACACAGGTAAGATAAGAAGGAACATTTGGCTGAGGATTCTAAATTATAGGAATATGTTTTGCAGAGAAGCATGCTGCATTCAGACAGAATAATTCACTTAGTGACTGTAAGTGAGCAGACCTCTCTAACATCTCCAAAAATTCTTTTCGCTGACCTTTTTTAAAAAGATTATAAGTGACCAGACATCAACTTTACATGCTTTCTAATATGTTTTCTGGAATGTCTGCTTCCAAGACATATCACAGTTACTCAGGCACACCTATACCAATTCTTATGAATTATTTTGGAGGGCAAATTAATGATGGACACTTACATAGCAGCCAATTAAGAAGAGCTGTAACTCAGAGAAAAATGTTCACAATACAATTTTGTTTTAATAAATAAGTAGATTTCTGCAAGCCAAGTATATGATCAGATGGCCACAACTGTATCAGTGTCTTTCAATAACAATGTATCACATATATAAACATTTCAAATATTTTTTCAACTGAATAAAGAATTTTTTAAATTATATCTTCAAATTAATAAAAGCAGACTTTTTGATCTGAATACCATTTTTATAAATGTGTAATCTGTTTTGCTGATCACAGTCTCCTGATGAATATGAGGAACAAGTAGAATTGCTGAGGTTTTTTGGCAAGGACATTTTTCAGTACTATTCTTAAACCAATACCAAAATATCAGAACCACAAAGTGCACACAGAATGAAAAATAAGCATTGTTGTAATATTTCCTAATTTTTTTTCCAGTCTCAAAGGACTCTGGTTCTCCTTAGAGAATTGTTAAGTTGAAATTGAACTTGAGAGCAATTTCTATTTTGTCCAAATAGAAAAAATATAGCTGACCATATCAGGAAAATTATAGGAAACAGCTGCAAACTGAAGAAAAAAAAAAAAGTCAATATTAAACAAGTGCAACTGAGTAATTAATCACTGGATTAACTACTGCCAAATCTTATGTTAAACTAAATCCCACTTAATGGTTTTAAAACAAGATTAAAAGTGTTTCTGAGTTTTAGACCAGTTTATCCACAGGGAGTTGAGCAATAGGGAGAAGTAGCTTCCTGTTCTGATCATTATTATTATTTTACTTTACTTCAAATAGTGAACTGTTCTTATCTCAACCCTCAAATTTGTACCTTTTTTCCAATTCTCCTCCTTCTTCCACTAGGGGTGGGTAGGGAGGTTGCTAGTGTCATTTACTTCTATCTGGGGTAAAACCATAATAATATAATTGTGATCCTGTGATGCTTAATCATAGAATCAGAATAGTTAGGGTCTTAGAAACATGGATTAGTGGACTTGGCAGTGCCTGATTAATGATTTGGTTTGATCTTAAAGGCTTATTCCAACATAAATCATGCTTTGAGTCTATTGCAATACGCCCTGCTAAATAGTGTCCCCACCTTTTTTATAGGTTTCCTTTAAGTGCTAAAAGGCTTCAATAAGATCTCCCTAGAGCTTTCTCTTCTCCAGGCTTAACAATGACAGCTCTCTCAGCCTTTCCTCACAGGAGGGGTGTCCCATCCTTCTGATCATTCTTACACCCTTGTCTCCTCACTCAATACTCTTAGCCAGTATGTTTCTACATTATCTCTTATCACAGATCAACTGCTATGTACAAAGCCAGGCTAACTTTTATAAAGATTTTTTGGGGACCATACAATAAGTTTTCATGAGTCAGTAATGTATTTTTGGAGTGAAGAAGGTCACATGGGAAACTTTTGGATTAGATTTTACTGTGGGGGTTGTGTTTTTTTTTTGTTTCTTTGGGTTTTGTTTTTCTTGGATTTTTTTAAAGGCAAACTATGTGCTGAATTTGAAGTTTTCATGGAATTACTATAGAACTTCAGACAATTGAAATAAAGGATTTCTTTTTAAAAAGTCAAATGTTCTCTCAAATAACCAGACAGAATTCTTTCTCAAAATTCAACCTTATTGATAAACAGATTCAATAAGCTTGCTTAAGAAAGCCATAAATATGTAGCTCATTTTCCACCCTTCTTCGAAGACCTTAATGAGTGCAGAAATTACAAGAAAGTTCTATTATTACTATTATCCAGTATCAAAAATAACACCACAAAACACTCTGTACAGCTTAATCTCAGTCAGCAGTCTTACTGTCAAATTATCATAAATAGAAGGTCGTCTGTGTTCTCTTACTTCAAACACAAAGGAAAAAACCTGGAGACTATTGGTTGATCAGTAGGTGGCATAAATAATTCCTGACTCCCCACTGCAATCACAGGGCTTTATACAGTTCCTATTAAAGCCAATAAGAGCTTTTGTATCAGTCACAATGGAAGAAGAATTGGGGTGGTATTTTGTCATAGGGGCCTCATCTGTAGAGTCACTGTAATTTATAAATTATTGCTGCTGAACAAAATTAATACAAAATGTCATCCCACAACACTAATGGTTTTCCAGCAGTTGGCCAACAATTTGCTTCATGGAGAAAAGGGCTGAACATGTCCCACACCTGCAGTAGCTTTAATATCAAGCATTATCCAATGTCATTTGAAATATTTTAGCTATTTTTATTTCCCCTTTCAATTATCATCATACAAAGATGATGGGTGATTACTAGGCATGCTGCAAACAGCTGAATTCTCTACAACATGTTATCCGCCACTGTTAAAGGAGGCAAAATAGAGTAACATCATTCCACAGTGAGAAAGTTACCATCTTTTGCTACATAGCTGAATCCCTGTCTTGCCTGAGAAATTCTTCCTTCCTTGCTTCATAGTAGTCAGATATTATTGAGAAATACAAATCTCAGTCTACTCACTACATCACAACTCCTATTTGATTGGTTTCTCTGCCTTTAGCATGACAACTTGCTCATGTTTTTTTTGTTTGTGGTTTGTTTTTTCTTGGGAGAGGTTTGGTTTTTGTTGGGTTTTTTGCTTTTTTTTTTTTCTTTTTGGTCTTGGGATTAAACATGTTCTAATGAAAATTAACAACATGAAAGTCAGGGAGATATGCTGATTCCTTATTCATGCTGAGACATCTGTTTGTATCTATTATAATGCTCAGTTCTGTTCATTTTTACTGTTTAAGTATCTGGTGCCCCCCAGCAAAAATGAACTGGTCCAGGAAAATAGGAATATACCTAGAAGACTTTTATTCTTATGGACGTATATGATACTTAGGGGTTCTGTGCTTTTCCCAGCAAGGAAATATGGAACTGTCCAATTAAGTTGAGGCTTGCCACCTAATTGGAATGGTGTCTCCCTTTTCCCTGGAAGAGTGAAGTATATTCCATGCAAAAAGAAGAGAGAGAATAAAGCAGAAGAAGGCTTCTTATATGCACTCCTAAGCCCTCTGCACTAACTGAGAGACCTAGAGACCTCCTTTAACACCTCTCATTTATAAAGCTATTTAGATTAATGTACCTCTGAGAACTCATTAGTGGAGGCAGCAGCAAGAGAAAGAACTGTAGGAGTGTCCTTGATCAGGAAATCAGAAAGCAGCACAAAGTAACTGGAAATTTACAGGAAATAAAACTGCTGCAAAAGTCATGCAATCAGGAAAGTATTGTAAGATGAAAGGACATGTTCATCTTTGTCATGCATTAGGAAAGGGAATAGGAAAAAGGCCCAATTTTTTTTTTTTTCAATCTCTTTTAAGACTCTAAACCTGAGTTTACAAGATTTGTAGAGACTCCAAATTCACTCCTTTCTGAGCTTTGCACTTCATACAAATCAATGATGAATGCAATGAGACTCCGTGGCTTCTTACTTGCCTTGACTGCTCAGTATACCTCTGGGGTTTTCTGCAACGAATTTCAAGACAGTCATTTGTTCATTTTCTCCAGCTTAATCACTTGATCTAAGAAAGGCTATTAACTCTGCCTAATAGTATCGCCTTTATTTGGTTCCTAGGCTCATCAGTCAGGAGAGTAAAATAGATGTAAACTTGATTGTGTTCCTCTTTTTCATTCTTCCACAGGAATAGCCCTCTTATTAATATTAGGAAACCTTACTGAACATAGAATCATAGAATAGTAAGGGTTGGAAAGAACCTTAAGATCATTTGGTTGCAACCCACCTGCCATGGGCAGGGACAACTCACACTCAACTGTGTCACTGTACAACCTGGCCTTAGACATAACCAGGGATGAAGCACTCATGACTTCTTTGGGCAACCCATTCCACTGCCTCACCACCCTCACAGTAAAGAACTTCTTCCTTATATCCAGTCTAAACTTCCCATGTTTAAGGTTGAACCTATAACCTCTTGTCCTATCACTACAGTTCCAAATAAAGAGTCCCTCCACAACATCCTTATAGGCTTCCTTCAGATACTGGAAGGCTGCTAAGAGGTCTTGTTGTGGTTTAAGTCTCACAAAGTTTTCTCTCACTCACTCCCCCTCTTTCTTCCCCAGTCGCAGGGAGATGGGGAGGAGAATCAAAAGAATGCAGCTCCCACAGGTTGAGATAAAAACAGTTTAGTAACTAAGGTATAACATAAATCACTACTGCTAGCAACAATAATAATAATGACAAGACAAATACAAGGAAAAGAATACAATTACTCCCACACCCCCACCAAGCAGCGCACCCCCATAACCTGATACCAAGCCCGAACATGCAGTGCACCCCCCCGCCCCTCCCGGGTCTCTGCTCTCCGTTTCTACATCCTGGGCACGATGTGCTGTGATATGGAACACCTCTTTGGTCAGTTTGGGTCAGGTGCCCTGTCTCTGCTTCCTCCTGGCTTCCTCCCAGCTTCCGCTCCTCCCTGGCAGAGCATGAAACTCAGAAAGTCCTTGGCCAGCCTAAACATTCTAAGCCATAACTATAAAAACTGGTGTTACCAGCACTGTTCCCAAGCTGAAAATCAAAGACACAGTGCTCACCAGCTACTTTGAAAGAGAAAAATGACTGCTTCTGCTGAACACATGACAGGTCTCCCTGCAGCCTTCTCTTCTCCATGCTGAACAGTTCTGACTCTCTCATCCTATCTTCATAGGGGAGGTGTTCCTGTCCCCTGATCATCCTCGTGGCCCTCCTCTGGACATATTACAACATTTCCATGTCCTTTTTATGGTGATAACACCAGAACTGCACACAATACTCCAAGTGAGGTCTCAGGAGAGCAGAGTAGAGGGGCAGGATCACTTCCCTCAACCTGCTGGTCATGCCTCTTTCGATGCAGCCCAGAATACGGTTGGCTTTCTGGGCTGCAAGAGCACACTGCCAGCTCATGTTCATTTTCTCATCAACCAACACCCCCAAGTCCTTCTCCTCAGGGTCGCTCCGAATCTCATCTCCGCCCAACCTGTAGCTGTGCCTGGCATTGCTCCGACTCAGGTGTAGGACCTTGCACTTGGCATGGTTAAATGTCATCAGGTTGGCATCAGCCCACCTCACAAGCATGTCAAGGTCCCACTGGATGGCTTTCCTTCCCTCCAATGTATCAACCGAGCCACACAGATTGATATCACCAGCAAACTTGCTGAGGGTGCACTCAATCCCACTGTCCATGTCACTGACAAAGATGTTGAACAAGACCGGTCCCAACACCAATCCCTGAGGGAAACCGCACGTTACTGATCTTCAGATGGACATTGAGCCATTGAGCACAACTGTTTGTGTGCAGCCCTCCAGACAGTTCTTTATCCACCAAGTGGTCCACCTATCGAATTGATGTCTCTCCAACTTAGAGAAAAGGATGTCATGTGAAACAGTGTTAAACACTTTGCACAAGTCCAGAGGGATGGCATCAACTGCTCTACCCCTGTCCATCAGTTCCGTAGCCCCATCATGGAAGACCACCAGATTGGTCAGGCAGGATTTCCCCCTAGTGAAGCTACGCTGGCTATCACCAATCACATTGTTGTTTTTCATGTGCCTCAGCATGCCTTCCAGGACAATCTGCTCCAAGATTTTGCCAGGCACAGAGGTGAGGCTGACTGGTCTGTAGTTCCCAGGCTCATCCATTTTCCCCTTCTTGAAAATGGGGATTATATTTCCCTTTTTCCAGTCATCTGGAACTTCACCTGACTGCCAAGGTTTTTCAAATATTATGGGCAGTGACTTAGTAACTTCATCTGCCAGCTCCTTCAGGACCCATGGATGGATTTCATCAGGTCCCATGGACTTGTATACGTTCAGGTTCTTAAGATGGTCCCGAACCACATCCTCTCATACAGTGGGTCCAAGTGCACTCTCAGCAAGTTTGGAGATGACACCAAACTGAGGGGTGTGGCTGACACATCTGAGGAAGAAGATGGTATCCAGAGGGACTTGGAAAAGCTTGGGAAGTGGGTCCATGTGAATCTTACGAGATTTAGCAAGGTCAAGAGCAAGGTCCTGCACCTGGGTCAGGGTATACAAATTCTCACACCTGAGACCTCTCCTGTATTATCATGGTCCATTCTGAGTTGTAACACACATTGATACATAGAAGATATATGATGAATATCTAACTCAGAAAACCGACAGAGGCAAAATTGTCTGGAAACTAGAAAGCTAGAATTTGTTCAGCCACATAACATTTGATCTAAATCAAAGAGATTTGGTGCCTCAAATCTGCTAAAGCTTACTGATGTTAGAACTTACTTTTCTGTCCCTGGAGTTCAAAAGTTTGAGCTGCAATATCCACTTTTCATAGCTGGTGTGATTGGTACTCTGCTATACAGTATGTTTTTTTAATGATTGAGCCATACGCAGAGAAAACACTATGTAGGCAGCTAGAAGGGCCATGATCAGTGTATAAAGACAGCAGCATCTTACTGTATTGATGTGGAAATTATTTTAAGTCTCTTTAACATACTGCCTTACTGCCACAGGAAATTCTACCAGAATGCCTAAAGTATTCATGTATGTGGATAGGATTTCTACAAATTTCCATGTGTATGGATGGGAGAGCTTCAATATGCATTTCGCCCAAGAATTTTCCACTCTACAAAACTGATATTCACCAGAGTTATCACATCATGGTCAATATGCAGTATGTGACAAGGTTATTAAAAATAGCTATAACTATTCTTACAGGTAACCAGAATGGCAAAGAATCAGCCTGGTAAAGAATGCATGGAAATTAGTTTGACATCCTGGCTTTTATTTTGGCAATGACTTCGAAGCGTTTTACTTTTTCGTAAAAGCTAAAAGTAAGTACAAGAGTTGCTTCTGTCTTTAGAAGTAAAGGAACACAATGTGTTTTGGAAGGAGATCCCAAGCTCAATAGCCAATGAACCTAGAACAAGGAGGACCCTGACTTTAACCTTACCTGTACACTTTCCTCTTGGGTATTATGGCAGCTTAGGCTGAAGTTCAGCTGAGGCAGAATTTTGAGTGGGTACTAGGATGATTTGATTAATTTTGCATATAGCCTGCAACAATGAAAACCAAAAATCTGAAAGAGAAGCATGAGTTCTGTCCCACTTCCCTCTTTCTTCTGTTCTGCTTTCTCTTTCCTTCCAACAGGTACACTTGCAAAACAGGGGACAGAGAGTCACTTAGTAGACTTTGTGTTCCTTGAAGACTCTGCTTAATGAGAAAATCCTCATCTTTCTGTTTTGCACTGTTTCAACCAAGTGAAATAATTTCCCTTCCCCTTCCGTTGTGCCTTCTCTAATTTGTTATTATGGTACTTCCATTTTTCAAAGCTCAGTCTCCGACTGTGTCCACTGTTCTCTCTACTTTCCTCCCTGTTTCCCTCTCTGATGTTTCTCCATTAATCTATTCACTTGCCTTTCATTTTCCCAGTACTGTACCCTTATGTACCTACTGTTATTTCTGATATCCTTTTGTTTCTCCCCTGCTTCTTCAACAGTCAGGAGATTATAAAATAGGTTTGCAAGAAAATATAAATAAAAATAAAAGGCATAGCATTCACAAAATACTGAAAGCCCACTGACTTAGAGGAATAGAAAACCTCCTTTTTAGTATGGGTTTTGGTGCTATTGCGTAAAGTGCCTTTCTTCCATAAAGGTATTTTTTTCTACTGCATAAATTCAACAAAAAATCCCATAAACCAATGGGTGTTCTATAACCATGATGTCATACATGAATTGTTCAAATGTCATTAATTATTTAGGAGACTTTGAAATTTCAGGGAGGAATTAATTCACAGTTTTCTGCCACCTCACCATCACCCAAGTTCCAATTTAATTATGGCTGATCTCTTTTTTGTATTCATTGGGTCTCTAAGGCAGGTCACTATTTTCAATATGTTTCTGACATGTTATGAGAGATTTTACAGATTCTCCTCATTTTTTTCTTTATTTGATAACTTATTTGAGTTATAATTAATACTTTGTGCTTATTAGATCTTGATCTATTTTTTTTTCTCATTTTTAACAGCAGGATATTTCTTTCAGTCTATGATATTGCAATAGGTTTTATTTATCTACCTTTCATTCCTGCCTTTGTGTAGCTTAAATGAGAGTACTTCTTATGCAAAGTTATTCATTAAAATGTTCATTTTTAACCATATGCAGTATCACCCTTTGAAATACTGGCAGAAAATAGTTATGGGTTTAGTGTATGACTTTGGAAGAGATCCTAAAAAATTTCTTAGCTGGGTTTGGCAGAAGCCTCATGGGGATACATCTCGTATGAAAGGATAATAGCTTGGCTTTTATGAAATTCCTCCATTTTATGCTCTAAATAACAAATTGTTGCCTAGTGATGAGGTTCAAGGAGATGAGAGTGGAAATGATTCTTTCCCGGGATGGTGGGAGATGCAGCCAAAATACAGCCAATTTGTCTGTGATTCCCAGACATATATAAAAATATCAGAAATAACAGGTAAGCAAAGAAATGTTTCAGTATGTGCTACAAACGGTGAGCTACCAAGTCTGAGTGTCGCCTCTGTACCAGGAAACCACCCCAACAGATTGTTACTCTTGACTTCCTGCTGCTTTACATCCATATGGCAGTGGGAAACATTTTGTGTGTTTAAGCATGAATCAAAGCTCAGAAATCTAATTTTCTGAACCCATTCTCACATATCTGTGTTTTCCACTAGGGATGGACTGTCAATAACCATGCAACAAGTGTTAATTACAAATTTTTGCTCCACTGGGGGCTTGGACTACCTGTCTACATCTCAGTGCTGCACAAGAGGCACCACTCTACAGCGTGTAGATACAAGCTTATGCCAGGTGTCACATGGATAGCTATAACTCAGTCATAAAATATTCTCTTCCTTCTAAGAAAATGCAAGATAGCATTGAAAACAAAAGGCAACCATTAACTTTTCTACATAATGTCTCCGGAAAGCACCAAGTTATATTTATTGGTGTTTCCATCAGGGAATATCATCAACTGAACACTGATGGTCTTCAGGCCTCTGAAGATATATGAAGAAAACTGTCAGCTGGTAGTTCTGCACAAACATAAAGTGATGAGGATTAGAGCAGCTTTAGTGCTTGTCTCTAACTTGACATCAGCAGAAGTGGGGATTAGCAGAAACCGAGAAAACAGAGGGTCAGCAGGGAGAAAATATTGATAAACAAAACAAGCAACTTGAAAGGGCAGGAAACAACCGGGCAGAGATTGGATGCAGAGAAGGACAAGGGATTCTAGAGGGATACGGAGAACTATAGGATAGGTCAGGGAAGCTCCTTATTTAGCCCTGGGTTACAAGAAACGGGTAGCATACCTGCATCAGGCAAACACATAGCATGCTTTGTATTTCTAAATTTTAGGAACAGCGCTACCAGAATAAGTTCTCTACTTTGGTAACAGGAGGTGTTTTTGAAAGTCTCAGTGATGACATTTTTTGCCCAAGATTAGACACCTGGACTTTTGGTCACAAGTGGCAGACAGTATTTTCAATGTGACTTCTCTGCATTAACAAGCTGTAGAGGGAACATGGGCAATTACTTCATTAAGCACCTAAAATTTCACCACAAGTTACATGCTGAACCTGAGCAGACAGATTCTCACACAGTAGCATTTTAGGATGAATTCAGCTAGCAGGTGCGAACTCCCTGGCTCACAGTTGAGGTCATCTCTCTTTTTGAAGGCACACAGCAGAGGACAATAATCCTAAATTTCTCCTGTAAAAGCAACTTGTTAGGTCCCAGATGTAAGCTTTTATCTCAGCTGCTGTCTGTTACGAGCACACTTCACTCTGGGATGAAGTGTTAGGATTGCAATATCAAACATGTGTGAAGGGTATGGGGGAAGGCATCATGTGGTTCCTTTCTTGTTAACTCAAAATTATTCCCAGTACTAAATGAGAAGGGATTAACAAAGTAGAAAAGGATGCACTTTCCTGTGGTAAAGGACTCACAGTCCTAGCTTATCCTCAAGTCCTAGATCTCGCTAACCTGGCTTTCTGGTTTCCATGTGACTCCCTTCAAGTCAGGTGTCAAATAACTATTCCTGCTGCCAAGTCTATTCAGGTTGAGGTTGTACACTTCATATAGGTCAGACTAAGGGGAGAAGAATAAAAAAGATGATGGTACCAAACAGTGGGAGCACAGAATGAATAAACACAGGACTTCCTGTTGCTCCTGGTTTTTTCAGTTTTCTGACCACCGAAAGGGAACATGTTCCCATTTTGATAGGGTCACCAAACTTCCTTCACTTGCTTCCCTTCACACATGCTCCGATGTTGGAAAATTCCATAATTCCTGTTAAAACATATAGTGAATCAAGGAAGTTATAATCAGTTTCCCCGTATATTTTAAAAATCACTAGCACCTCTTTTCTTGTTAAAACTGTCTTTGCTTCCCAGTTCTTACACTCAAGGAAGTTCTGACAAAACAGGAGATAGAAGAGAGGGTACCAAAGTCATGCCTTTTACAAATAGCCAGCAAACAACTATGCAAAATCACAGCATGAAGTAATTTTTCTGTCCACATCCTAGCTGTATCTTTTCTCTCCATGAAGAATAATGTGTGAAAAACAAGTTTAAGAAACTGAAAGAGTAGATGATATAAGCTGAGAATGCACAAAGGAGTTTGGCAGATGGGAATGGTAACATCCTTAGCCTTCTTTATTCTCATGGAAACCACAATGTCTATGTTTAGTTTGCCAATGTATAGTAGTTAAAAAGCATATATTAATGAAAGTTTCTAATAACATAATTTAAATGGAATCATGGCCCAAATATCACCTTCTGTATAATACAGACTAATGAATTTATCTACATTTTTGGCACCTATTTTTAGTAACATCTGTTTGATTGTATGTTCATTTTTTTCTCTAAAATGGTAAACAGAAACGTTAGCAATTATATTAACATTGAAAGTATAGATATTTTCTAACTCTCCAGTAGGAAAAAGTTCACCTTTAACTGAAAAACATCTTATTTAAATAATGCAGGTAATAACAGGGAATAGATCATGAAGCATGGAAAGGATTTACAAAGCTCTTTGAGGTCAAGTGACAGAGAACAGAATGTTTTTAGGAAAGAATCTATATTTAAAACATGACAGGGATTTTTTTTTAAAAAAAAACAAACAATGCCAACTGATGTGAGTTTATTTTGCAATACATTTTCTTGATCTTATCTTGATATGCATATGCACGCAGTCAAGAATCCTGCTTTCAGATTTTTTCAATGCAGCTCAAAGAGAAATGAGGCAAGTAATAGGAAATATAGAAGCAGCATCTAGAAAAACTGTTGTGCAGAAATTATGCTGGGCATTTTGAGCTAGCATTCTGTTGGATGAATATATGGAAAGAAATTCCTTGAAGCATTTAATATGGATTCCACACAGGGAAAGTGACCTTGGACTAAGTCAGAAAGACCAACTGGAACAGAAAGAGAGATGATCATTTAACATAAATTCATTTATTGACCCATAAATGAAGGAGAGAGACTTGTCATAGCAATCCGATATGTATTGCTTCTGTTTGTGTGGGGAAAAAAAAACACAGTGTTGTTCTGTTGCACCTGTCAACATTTTAAGTTGTTACTGTTTTTCAGAACATTTTACTTCTGAATGCCTGTCACTGGAGCAGTTACTCCATGATGACAGACCTGTTTCACATCCGACATCCAACATCTTTCTAACAGTACTTTGAAGAATGATTCATGTCAGTCCCATGTGAGATTACTCAGCTTGACAAATACAGCCCATCTACTCAGTGAGTGTCAGAGTCAGTCCTCTAAAATTCTGGCTGTAACAGCTGCAGTCAAGTTTAGAGTGAAGGTAATAAATCTTCCAGGACTGCAGTAGCTGCAGTTTATTTGATAGCTGCAAGTCACTGAGGACTACATCGAACTCTCAGTGAAAGTCTGATATTCTTCCAGGACTTGGACCAAATACAAAATCATACTGTGTAGTTTAATTGAATGAATGAAACACAATTTTGATTTGCCAGCTGTTATATTAGAATCCAGGCTTTTAATTATTTGCTCGCAAATTATTCTCTGCATGCAGGGGGGACTAAAGAATTGTTCCATTTAACACCCAGTAATTCAGAGCCTGTAGGGAGCTCTCTTGCATACAATGCAAATACTGGGTATAAATACCAAAACATTCCCAACTCTGTAAATTAAACACCTTCAGAAGTTTTAAAATGTACCGTAGTTCTAAGACTAAAAATTACATTTCTCCAATGAAATGCGTACAAAAATATCAAGCATGCATACATACATAAGTATGCATAAGTATATTATGGTGAACTATTTCAGTCTGGTCTTTGTTTGCTAAGACTTGGCTTTTATTCATCTATTCAAATTTTGAATTGAAAAACTGTCAACACAAAATTCTCTTTCCTTCACTCCATCCAGTATCCTGAATTATAGCTGCATGCGCCCAGTCTGGCATCTTTTAAGATGAACACTCTGAATTGCTGAAAATGTGACAGAACCTAGAACAAAGACTTGGGCAGGCAGAGAAACACAGCTTGAAGACAGATAATGGTGTTGAAATGTAGCTGTCATTTCCAAATACAAAGATTTGAAAATAATTCTTCACGGACCTGCCAGGATGATTTGGATGAAAGCAGGAAACAGTTGTTGCTTCTTCAATAAAAGAAGACCTGAGTTAAAGGTCTGAGCTCTTAGGGTTTTAGTCTATTCCTAAAAATGAAGCATTAGAGAGTAGAAAAGAATTCTAGGAATTAGATGTTTTAGCCACATGGGAAGACATTTGGATTTTGAGTAACAGATTGCAAAGTCCATGTCCTGAAGACTGCCATTGCTGTTGCAGTTGATTCAGTCAGAAATGTCACATTATATAGACCATATATGATAATCAAATTCCCTTTCACAACTGCATATGGCCAGATACAATATTGTGTAACACCTGAACAAAGGCAAAGAAGGAAACTGATTACCAAATATATATATTTTATATATATGTAGCAAACAAATGACAGACTAGGGACAGCATGGGCCCTCTCCAGTAGCTATCAGCAGAACTGGCTACCCTGGATTTGGAGAAGGTTGGTGTTCTTAATGATGCCTCAGTCTTCACTGGAAAATGCTCTGATCACAACATCCAAGTCTTGGAAGGCAGGTGCAGGGACTGTCAGACCTTGGGCCCACTGTAGGAGAGGATCAGGTTTGGGATCATCTTAGGAACCTGAATGTGCAGAAGTCCATGGGACCTGATGAAATCCATCCGTGGGTCCTGAAGGAGCTGGCAAATGAAATTGCTAAGACACTGCCCATAATATTTGAAAAATCATGGCAGTCAGGTGAAGTTCCCGATGACTGGGAAAAGGGAAATATAACCCCATTTTCAAGAAGGGGAAAATGGATGAGCCGCGGAACTACAGAGCAGTCAGCCTCACCTCTGTGCCTGGCAAAATCTTGAAGCGGATTGTCCTGGAAGGCATGCTGAGTCACGTGAAAAACAGCAAGGTGCTTGGTGACAGCCAGCATGGCTTCACTAAGGGGAAATCCTGACTGATCAATTTGGTGGCCTTCTAAGATGCTGCTACAAAACTAATGGATGGGGCAAAACAGTTGACATCATCTACCTGGACTTGTGCAAAGCGTTTGACACTGTCTCACATGACATCCTTTTCTCCAAGTTGGAGAGATATAAATTTGATAGGTGGACCACTCGGTGGATAAAGAACTGTCTGGATGGCTGCGCACAGAGTTGTGTTCAATGTCCAGCTGAAGACCAGAAACAAGTGGTGTCCTTCAGGGATCGGTGTTGGGACCGGTCTTGTTCAACATCTTTGTTGGTGACATGGACAGTGGGATTGAGTGTGCCCTCAGCAAGTTTGCTGATGACACCAAGCTCTGTGGATTGGTTGATACACTGGAGGGAAGGATTATCATCCAGAGGGACCTTGACATGCTTGTGAGGTGGGCTGATGCCAACCTGGTGAAGTTTAACCATGGCAAGTACAAGTTCCTACACCCGGGCTGGAGCAATGCCAGGCATAGCTACAGGCTGAGCAGAGGTGAGATTCAGAGCACCCTGTGGAAAAGGATTTGGGGTATTGGTCAATGAGAAAAATGAACATGAGCCAGCACTGTGCTCTTGCAGCCAAGAAAGCCAACTGTGTTCTGGGCTGTATCAAAAGGAATGTGACCAAGAGGTCGAGAGACATGATCCTGCCCCTCTACTCTGCTCTTGTGAGACCTCACTTGGAGTATTGTGTGCAGTTCTGGTGTCCTCAATATTTTGTTGAATATAAAAATGTAAATAGAAATCTGCTGAGAGAAAAAAAAAAAAGATATTTAGGAGCTCAGCAATCAATGCCTTCTGGAAAATTATTTCTAAATAATTCAAAAATTTTAGGAGGTAGAGAAAATTCAATTTTGCCACTTAAATGACGAACAGCATTGCACCCAAACACTTGTCTATTCCTTTCATGATGCTTAACATTCCATGTGTGAAATCCTAACCCAATTAAACTCAGTGACAAAATTTTCTTCGTCAAGTTGTCATCACCAATTTTTTCCTAATTGCTCTTTCCCTGTCATAACAGCTATTCCTTGGAGAACAAATAGAGTTTAATGTTTCTTTAGAGGCAAAAAAAAATAAGTAAACCAGGTCCAAAAGACATCTAATTTGGTATCTGTCATGGTTTAAGGCCCTCACACAGTTCTGCTCACTGACTCCTCCCTCTTTCTTCCCCAGTCCCGGGAGGGATGGGGAGGAGAATCAAAAAGAATGCAACTCCCCCAGGTTGAGATAAGAACAGTTTAGTAACTAAGGTATAACACAAATCACTACTGCTACCACCAATAATAATAATGACA